>JAUMGZ010072013.1:0-18383 GCA_032359645.1 Pododesmus macrochisma | reverse complement strand
GGACATGGCAAACCACAGGGGACGTGTAAAGAACTAAGACGACATTGAAGAGGTCTATGGACATGGCAAACCACAGGTGACGTGTAAAACAATAAGACGGCATTGAAGAGGTCTATAGACATGGTAAACCACAGGTGACGTGTACAACACTAAGACGGCATTGACGAGGTCTATGGATATGACACACCACAGGGGACGTGTAAAAAACTAAGACGACATTGAAGATGTCTATGGACATGGCAAACCACAGGGGACGTGTAAAGAACTAAGACGACATTGAAGAGGTCTATGGACATGGCAAACCACAGGGGATGTGTAAAACACCAAGACGTCTTGAAGAGGTTTATGGACATGGCACACCACAGGAACGTGTACAACACTTAGACGACATTGAAGAGGTCTATGGACATAGCAAACCACAGGGAATGTGGAAAACAAAATAATAGTTTAAACTAAAAAGGAGCATTAAATTACAAACTGAAAGGGCCACCGAGAAATAGGAAACGCACACAACAATTTCTCTATGTGGGAGAACATTGTCCAAGATTCCAGGCCAAGCTGTGAATTACCCGCCATCAACAAACGCTCAAGAGATAATGAATCACGAAATTCTATATATAACGAACATATTCGATGTCGTTAAGTGATTAACGATGGAGCTGTGTGTTTGAGTGTTGGACATTTATCGCATTACTGTTGAACACCCTGATAAAAAGAAAATTGCATACTGTGTAAACACTGACCATTTAAGTTATTAGTTTTTGTTTGCCTAAATATTTGTTACATCTTTTACAGGAATTAAGATGTGCCTACGTCATGTCCGTGATGGCTATTTTGTGGCTGACAGAGGCTCTTCCCATCACTGTAACAGCTGTAATACCGATCTTCCTTCTACCAATGCTAGGAGTACAGGAGGGGAAAGTGGTCTGTAAGAACTATGTCAACGTTAGTATAGAATATTTTTGTTCAGAATCTCAAATTAAAACACTTTGCTTACAGTATTAACATGCAACTAGAATTTGGTTTTATTTAGTGTCAATGTGAAATTTTAATACCAGATACTGCTAACCATGAAACACATCAATGGTTGGGGAAAATGACACGAGAGACGGGATAATGACCTTGGAAAATCCTAGCAAGGATCAGTATTAAGGAAACGTAAACACACAATATAGGACAATATAACTTTTATATAGAATACATAATAAGAAAGAATTAGAGTAAGAGAACAAAGGTTATTGACAAGCAAACAATAGGTTCATCGAAAAGGCACGTCCAGAATGAGCTAGCAAACTGACTACATACAAGAGGTAAGCTACCAGTAAAACTGGAAAGCAAATTACCACATGTTACTGTCCAATGCAAAAAACGTGCAGTACCCTACATCGTAGGTAATCTCTTTTGTCTTCTTAAGCATGATTAGAACGTGCTTATATATAAAACACATTACAGAGACTTACAAAAAATGTTCCTACAGCACAGAAACAAGGACTTAAGTTCAAATTCCAGTTTCAAATATGTAGTTTACTTATACAACAAAAATGCAATCTGAAACATGACTCCGATAAATATGATATTTATAAGAGGAAAGAGCCAATACTCTGTCTGAGACAGCCCCGTCACGAACCCCAGATTTTGCTTCGATGCAGCAGTCATTAATGAACTCTATAGAGAAAATGAATTATTATAGATGTACTTTACACGGAGAAAAGTAATAACGGGAGGGGACTAGTCTAATGTACTTAATACATACCCAAAACACGTAAAATAAGAATCAAAAAGACAAGAACAAAGGATATTAGGACAGACAATCAATAACAAACATAAAAAAGTCTTCAAAAAAAAATTGAACTTGCAAACCTTGACGGGCAAAAGTACATCAAACCTCTGCTGCTAAAAAGCATATTCTGAGATCCAATGTGTTGTACATGAAGCCTAACGAGACTGGTTTTTAAATGGCCCGTTTCAGTTTTCACGTTCGTATTTTCCCATTTAATTACGATATTTTCTTGATTAAAATCAAATCATAAATTCTTATAAATTACCCTTCAGTTAAACATGTATACAATTGTGTATACTCAGGTCAGTTCTTGTTTGCTGTTTTCACAGGACACCAATATACTGTTTCTAGGAGGCTTGATTGTAGCGGTGGCAATGGAAGAAGTCATGCTTCACAAGAGGATAGCTTTAGCGATAACCATGTTGTTTGGAACCCGAACCAATAGGTACGTCAATATATATATATATATATATATTGGAAAGCTCAAACAGTTTCTTCCATTCGTAGTTCATGAATTTGAATGGGGTGTTCTTTACCGTCTAACGTCTACACGTACGTCTTAACTACGTATTTGACTATATCATACTATGGTTGATGAGGCCTTCTAAAAATAACAATTTAAATGCAAACATTTTATCAAATAATATATTCGAGACCAGCTAAGCACATTAAATCACTGGTTCAGAATGTTCATTCAGCGAAATGAAAGTTGTGATTAACAGACAAAAGCATGTCCAAGCGAAAACATGTTTATAGTGATGTTCACAAAAATGATTATCTTATTTTGGTGTCACGTCCCTTTCTACTCATGTCTAGGTCATATTGAGACAGTGTCTGCTTATGACTGTGCTTAAAAAAATACTTTATAGACCTGTCTTACTCTCACTGATATATCACCTAAAGACATATTGACTTAATACTTCGCTCGGTCACATTATCCTGGCACCGAGCCTGTCAGACCTGCTCCTACAAAAAAAAATGTGTGATGTATGGGGTATGGCACGGCCGGTGATCAAAACTGCAGCCTTCCGCCAACGAATCTAGCGCTCTAACCATTGAATGCAACACTCATTTTAAGGGAATGTCTCACAAAGTTAGTTTTCACACACACACACACACACACACACACACACACACACATCAAATTAATTTTGTGCTTTTACATATCGAAACAACTTCAAGGTCACCGGAGCCTGAAACATATGAAATTTGGTTAGGTGCGTTAACATTAGAGCTTGTATCTTCAAATAGTTATAATTTGTCAGTGTTTGTGGAGCTTAATATAAAAGTAAAGGTCAATTATTATGAATTAAAAAAGCAGTATTAAGGCTTCAAAAAATGGGTTAGTGCATTTGGTGGAAGAAGTATGGGTATAGTGTTATAAAATGTAAAAATTGCGTATTCAAACTGTAAAAAAAAATGTTAAATGATACATTTGCAAAATTATCTAAATGAACATATTGTGATTATTATTTATGGAAACGTTATGTTGTAGGCTTAAGATACAGTCACAATACTGTCCACACAATAACAATCGATAAAATAAGTTGTAAAGAAGCAGATAAACTCAGGCCTGGTCAAGTAAGACGTTCCATCACCAAATATAAAAGAGTATCAAATTATCTGTGTAAGACGTGTCGCCCTAACCTTTCGGTCCAGTCATGATACAGCCACCAGTAATGATTACTCGAGAGCAATTTGATTTAAAATGGACAAGAGTAATGAACTGATTATTTTACAATAACATTGGACAAGTTTTTATATAATATGTCTATATGAGACAGAAATTGTATGAACAACATCCGTTTGTAACCTACTAATTAAACACTGCATAACTTGTATCGACCATACATTTATAATTGATTTCAAGTAAAAGCTTATACAACAAATCAATAATAAATCATTAATTTAATGTAACATGTTCTATTGTAAACTAATGTGAAGAGGAAGACCAAATCAGCAAAACAGAATTATTTGTTGAAACTGCGTAGGTAGGTATCTCAAACTTCATCGGGAAACGGCAAACATACCACACAATAAAATGAGCACATATCTGGAATAAGAAACGATAGCTTAACGTCAACCTCATCATCTTTTGAATTAGTTATTTTACACTTCAGAGGTTTGTCGTTCAAACCCTTATGTTCTTGTGAGTTTCAAAGTTCATTATTGTATGCTTATACTCATGTAGCTATACTCGGGCAAAATCAGACCTCATGAAGTTCAGATTATGAAAAAGATTTTGCAAAATAAGGGCTGTGTAGGATCCGTTTTTGATGATTAACTCAGGAACACACACACACACACACACACACACACACACACACTGAAGACTTTATAATCTAGAATAATATTATAATATAAACTATACTTACAGATTGATGCTGGGTTTGATGATTCCTACATGGTTCTTGTCTATGTGGATCAGTAACACTGCGGCTACATCAATGATGTTACCCATTATAATAGCTGTAACTGAACACATGGAGAAGGTCGAAAGTAGCGACCCCTTCGGTAAGTTACCACACTATCTTAAAATAGATTATATGTAACACGTGCTAAATTTATAATTTAAATAGAAAAAAAAACTCGAACAGACTTGGTTCACGTTGTTTGCAAAACATATAGTTCTATAAAGATGACAAATCAAAGTAATCAAGGAATACCCCAAACATATCTTAATATAAACTATGAAGGAAACATAATGATCATTTATTTAAAAGAAAAAAAAAGCGAAACAAGGTGTCCTTGAAGGAGTGAGAGTGCCCTGCTACGCATGCGTCATCCACCGGGATGTTTCCGTGTGAATTCAGTATATAACAGCCCTTTATAGTGACAAAAACGCATGGTTCAATCGCAATCTTTCGTTGATGTCTGACAAAAGACCAAAGTAGAAAAATAAAGTGACGAAAAAACTAATAGATAAACACGAAACCCAGTACTTAATTCAGTTTGTGTTGGAAGGTATATGTGACCCGATTTCTGCTGCACCAACCTTGCATCAAACAATATTAAGAAAAGCACATTAATCTCAATTAATTACAAATGAACGTTCTGAAACATTTCTTTTGTCCGTGGTCTTGATTTTATCAGATTGGGATTTACGTCTGCTGTTTTGCTCTTTCAACTGTAGTGTTTGCTTGGCTTCGTGTCGTTAGGTTGGTTTAATGTCATTTGTAATGCCCGTTGCACCTCATGACGTTGTCCCCTTTTTCAGTTTATAAATGTTGAAAACAAGTGGTCTTAATAGCGGGGTGGTCTTAATTTTGAGGTGGTCGTTAGGCGAGGTTTACTTATATTTGTTTATTTTTACCATTTGTTTGCCATTACTAATATAACGGAAACATCGCGGCGAATGACACATGTGTAGTAAGAAACGTCTTCTCATTCAGGAAAACCTGGTTCTATTTTGTTCGTGATGTTTCAATTTTTAGTTAATAATTAATTTTATTTTTGTTCTTTTTTCTGCCTGCGTCTCACGTTTACCTTTTGTTTGCCCATGTCCACGGACTTACGGCTTTAGAATATCGTCTTTGTTTTTCGTATTTACTATTTTGCTAGTTCATTCTGGTGGTGACTTTTGATGAAGCTATTGTTTGTTTTCTCAATTGGAATATATAACTTTTTTGTCAATAACTTTAATTCTGTTGATTCTATTTCTTCTTGTGTGATGTTTTAATAATTATTAGTTTACATGTATAACTATGCTTAGACTGGTCTTGAATATCCTCATCCATGTTATCTATTTGTCATGGTTGTGATTTGTGGTAACAAGTTTACCATACATTTTTATATCTTTACGGACGCTCTCGTAATTAGCGCTTGTCATAGTGTTAAATTCCAAAAGCTTGTGCGGGTCGGGTGGTACGATTAGGATCAACCCGTTTAATCACAGCATTCAATTCGTTGAATGTATGTCATTGACCTGAGACTGCTTACCTCTGATAATTGTGTGATATGATTGTATGCATATTTATAACAGTTTTATATTTGTTGGTGTTTTGTTCGTCGCCATTCCCTTTGTTTCAGATACTATCTTTTCTTAATTGTTTTTCTAAATCTTAATTTTACTTGGAATCTCACAACCGAGTTGCATGGTGAGTTTGTTACCTTGCAGTTAATACATGTACATGCAATATGTATGGGTTATGGTGTCAATTCGTCATATCATGAATACACATCAGTTGCTATGTAGAGATACCATTGGGCACGTCACGAATTATTTCTGCACCATGCTTGTTGTATTTTGGTATGCTTAACTATTGAAGCTGTGATGCTGTCAAACACAATTTAAAAAAGTATATTTAATACATTGATCATCAAATATTGCATGATATTTTAAAATTTACAATACTAAACACAGTTCTTGTCTATAACAGACATTTGTTATCTAACCTATTGAACGAGACACATTTTAATTAAGCGTATGTAATTAACATGCATCCGTGCAATAGATGTGTATCAACACGAACAAAGTCAATCTGACAACAACCAATGAGTTTGTTTGTGTTAGGGGCTTATTTTCCGATCAACAGCTAAGGTAATTTACGGACGTGCCAGTTTTACTGGTGGAGGAAACCGGAGTACCCAGAGTAAACCACCGACCTTCGGCAAGCCACTGGCAACTTTCTCACACTAGCACGCCCCGGACAAAACGAACTAGGAGGTGAAAGGCTCTTATGATTACAAGTCGGCGACTTTAACCACTAGGCAACCGCGGCCCCAATTGTGATGGTGATACTATGTTCGATGATAGGAAATCAAAATGAATATATTTCACGGATTTGGTCACACACAATGACATAATGGACTATTGAAGGTACATGTAGTGAATACTAAAAACCAAGTCGCAATTCAAGAGTCATAATCCATGGGCGTGGGCCGACCGAAGGAAAACGGGGTACACACTCACACAACATGTAAATACAAGTATTAAACTAACAAGATTCACAACAAAATTAAACTGAAAACTATAAAAAGAAACTGAACAGGTGTAAATACATAAAACATCAAATCTCTAAGCAGGAAAGGAAAATATAATCCGTGTATGTTTTATTTATATGTTTACATCATCTATATAAAAAGATGAATTATATGTCTATATATAAAGGAGTATATTCGAAAAACCAAGACGATATTCTAAAGCCGTAAGTCCATGGACAGGGGCAAACAAACGGTTGGACGCACGCAAAAGAAATAACCAAATACACATTTATTAACTAAAAAAGGAAACATCACGGACTTCTATTAAAAAAACTAGAAGCGCAACCATGTGCTTGCAAATAAGTAAGCGTTACCTCAACCCAGCGAAGGACAACTTATTCGTTAAAACAATTCCACGGTCTATTATCAAGATCAGCGTACAGAATAGCAATGTCTATACCGAGTCAAATACGTGTTGCAAATAAACCAAGACATAAAACTCCAAGTCTCATAGAAGTAATCGATAGATATGCCAGGGAACATTGAGATAAAGATGTGCCTTCATAAAGACGCTACTAACACCCATCACTCATACTAACACTCCGTAAACCAGCCTGAAATTCCACAATACATAATTGATGCATCATCGCGAGAGTTTGGAACACGCAGAATATATAGTGTTCCTTCAAGACAACTGCGTTACGTTGTTAGAATTTATTGTCAAATCTATGCGGATAAATGAATTATCGCAACTGTCGAGGTGAATGAGAAACAAGCTATTCAATTGTTTATTATCTTGTTGAATTGGGAGTGTGTTTTTATATCTAAATGCCATTGAAACATTTATTGAACACAAACATTTCAAGTTAAAATTTGCAGTTGATACATTAAACAAAAATATTTCATACTCTCTAAAATATTATACAAATATTTATTTGTCTAGGCCTAGTCCGTACTTAATTAATTTCTCTTCAGCGTCCCTTGTTGAAGGCTTATATGTTATAGTTAAGTTCGAACTACCATACAAGGTTCTCTCAAAAACACGGTGTGTCTGCCCCTTTCTATTTTATTAATAATCATTTATCTCAGTGCGTACGATTTCATGTTAATTTATACATGTTTCAGATTGCATTTTTGAATATGCATACAGTCAAACCTGTCTATTAAAACCCCCAAGAGACCAAGACAAAATGGTCTTTATATGGAGGTGGTCTTTATATACAGGTAACATTAAGTGTAATTAGACTTCAAGGGATCGAATTTTAGTGGTCTTTGTGTATCTTTATAGAGGAGGTCGCTAGAGCAAATTCACTGTTTAACAAAAGCCTCAATTAGTTTTCCATGATGGCATTGAAACATTCAATATTTACGATAAATAACCTTTACTCTATAAACATTAATTCAGATTTGTATCATGATCGGTTGTTTGTTTCCATTTATGATAAGTTTTAGTTTGGTCTTCGTTCTGTTCACTGTGATAATCTGCTATAAAGACCTCCTATTAAACGAAGGGTAACTGATCTGGTGGGATCCATGCAAACACGAATTCAAACATACCGAATAACCAAAAGAAGCAAAGAATTATGCACAATGCTATTCTAAATGCTCATATTTCAATTGTTAAAACATGTTCTTGATAAAGCTCAGCGATCTTCTTATTAGAACTTGCCAAAGCAACTTTTAAAAGTTTTTGAAATATAGATTTTTACATAGATTCTCCGCAGAAAGGAATTTTGGAGACGTAATAAATTATGCAAGGCTCTGCATTTAAAGCATTTGTATATCTTTAAAAGGACCCATGCTGATTTACCCCTTGTTTGCCCCCAGACAGACCGTTTTACTAGAAGTTAGAATAATGACATTAAGTTTGGTTACGGACGTTAGTGAGTGACAGAGAGAGTTTATTTCATTCATTTCACAGGACCCACATCGCATTAATTACCAGATAAAGAAGAGAGCACACGTTTTAACGAGTTTGTTTATGCTTTATGACAAATGAAAAATGTCAACATTTGGTTATGAATAATTCTTAACTGTATTGCAAAGAGAATCTAAATAAAGGATAACGCTTTATGAGCTGTATATATGTCAAAAGTAAATTGTTTAATGCGTAACAATGTCTTAATTAATATTCTGCCTATTGATTAATTGTAATTAATTCTCACCAATAAACCGCTGATTTATGAGCTTATTTGACATCTGTGAAAAGTTCATATAGCTAATGTGTCGTTTTAATCAGGTCGCCATCAAAACCTTCTCATAATTTCGAGGAAATTAACATTTTAAATAAATGTGCATATATTTGGAAGTATTAAATATTGTGTTTGGCTGGGAAGCATGGTCCTTAACATGTTCATGTCCATTATATAAACACTTTATGGGCTTAGCTTAATAATTAATCTTTTAAAACGAAAGTTAAGAAAATTAGGCGTGACCGAAAGAGATATATGTATATCATAAATGGATGAGAATGTTTCAAAGGCTCGGACATCAAAAGTGCTCGACGTTTTTTTTCGAAGATCTGCAACAAATGTCATACGGCGATGCGAATATTAAAAAAAATCAGTTAGAATACGCGAGGTCATCATTATTAAGTAAAATGTGATTTAAATAAAGTATTTAAAAAATCCCCGTTGGTTCAATACTTGAAATAACTATACTAAATCAATGAGAAAAATATGAATACGGCGTGTACTTTTAACAAAAAAAAAATAAAGTTTATGTTTTGCCATTGACGTAGAGTGGCATACGTCGAGATATTTCTCTACATCTGCAAAAATTTGTCATTAATTCTGATGATTTGCAACTAAGGATTTTTGTTTTAAAACTAAAAACAAGAAAAATGCTTTAAGAATTAGTAGTAACACAAATAAAATCAAACATTACAGTTTCCACTATGCAACTATTCTATGAATCGCTTTACACTGATGATAAGCTACAAGACGGTCGACAGACTAATGACAGACATACAACATTGGGACGTACCACAAATCAGTTAGGGAAACAGGCTTGGTATATCTACTGTCGGCCATTGGCCAATGGTTGATACTAATACAGACATGCAAACTGTAGCTGGTGACCAATACATACTATATCATATAACACTTAATAGATAAATTATCTGTGTGAGAGACCCTCGTTCAAGATATTAGGCCTGGCTATGAATCAACCTTCAGCACCAGACGGTCAAGAGAAAATGCATCAATAATAGACAAGACCTAGACAAATAAAAGCTAGGTTACCAAAGGGTTTGGTTTGGCGGAAAGAGATCCTTAAGGCTAAAGATACATTTCAACTATGCTATAAAAATGGTTTTCTATAGGAACGCAAAGTTGTTCTCGATTAAATAAGATTCGTTTTCTTGCCCATTTTGCATATATGTTTTAAACACATCTGAAGCGTTTAGCATGACGAAACCATTGATTATAATAACATGTATTTTATATAACAAGTCAAAGTACATTCGGTCAACCTACACATAATCAATGAGGCTCATTTGCTAATGAATACAACTGCTCAACATGAGATTATTATGACGTCATATTGTTAAGATTATTCGAAGATTACCAACTATAATCATCACTTAATGAATTTCACTTTATCATTACCACAATCCATAATTGATCTGACGTCACACGCAGAAGAAAATGGTTCAAGAGTAATGCAAATTGTAAGAATAATATTTATATTTCCCTTTATGCATTTTTAGAAAGGCAACAAGTATATCGGGTTTATTAGCATGTATAACAGTGTGTATACATGTTTTGTAAACCTATCAAATAGAATATTAATATATGTGTTGGCTCTTTTAAATATATTGAAATAAAATAATTAAAATGCAAGTTCGAAATTGGCTTTAACTTACATAGAATAATATAGAGACAAGAGCTCTGGTATAGGCTTGACATAAATGATAATTCAGTTGTTTTGCAAACCATTTGTTGATGTTGTGTAATGTTTTGTTTTACATCTTATATCACATTAAATATTAAGTAATAACGTGTTGGGATTTTGTATTACTATTTTGTTAAAATATCATTTCAAATTGTTTGAAAACAAATGGTTTCTTTACATTTAGGTATTTGAGTTTCAATTCTTTTTATTGTTGATCATAATTATTCTTGTTCCAGATATCACATAAAATTGGTTACACTAATTGTTGAATATTAATAAAAGGACCTTTTATCCGTTAAAGTTATCTTTATCCACCAGCTACATTACCCTAACATTATTACTTGAATATGTATATTTTACGTAATATAAAATGATTCTGCACATTTGATAATGTTAATAGTATTGATGAAATGTATTAAGATTGACCACAGTTTCATTGCGAAAACTTTGATGTTGTCTTAAAAAGTTCTCATTTTAATAAGCTCTTATGCCGCGGTTATTTTCTTGTTTGTTTGAATGTTTTTAAGGTATGTTAGCAATACGTTATTCGTCATTTCATTGATTCAGATAGCATTATTGTATTCTGAGTATAAATAACCCGGATACTATATAAAGTGATTATCGTGGATACAAGTTTCCGGAAATAGATAAAATTGTACACTACAGGTTCTTTTTGGACAAAATTCCAAAAATATTTTTAACTTAACCACAATGCCAGAGGGCAAACCCATTTTTCTGATTGATGATGACTTCATTGTACATATCTAGATAACAATATGTGTTTTACTGTATAAGTACAACTGATGTACACGTTACATGTAGTTCATATTTAATTGCTAATACATATTATTTCCTCTGATGTTACGTGTCTATTGAGTAAATAAAATGCATGTTTCAAGTAATTACCAATGTGAATTCTGATGACGTGCGAGATTTAAATTTATCAAAATATTTGCATATCTGTTGTTACCAATGCATTTTGTTTCCTGTAGTATGTTACAACTATAATATACATCTATGTTCTGTCACACTGAACGCGATTTCGAAATATAAGGGTTAAGGTTTCCCATTTTAATCAATCTCTACCACAACTACATTGCTTGTTTAACACAAAATAAGACATTTTGTTGACAGAATTTCAACAAACTCCGTCATGTTTTTGGTGTTTACCGCAACTTATCATTACCTCTAAAGCATACAATAAGGAAGAACAGTTTGGATTGAACAGCTCACTGTGAAGTATCTTATTTCATAATTGTAGACTTATATGTTCTTTGTAGTTAAAGTGAATTTCATGCATACGAAAAGTCTAACATGCTACCTTATCAAATAACTTTTTTAAATTCTTATATTTGAGGTGAAGAAAAAAACACGAAGATTATGAGGCCAAAATGTATCAACAAATGAAATAAATCGTAACAAAAAAGTGATCTGATTGATAGTAAACAAGGGCGACAAAACAAAATGGAAAACAAATATACAAAGAGGCTCCTTAAAATAATGATCGACGGATGTTTAGTCGGTACCCCAAATTACAAATACAAGAATCCATAATTAACAAATTATTTAATATTTACCCAGTTCAAATGAAGACATAAAATATACATCAAGCAATTAACAGATATAATTATATTTGTTTAATCCGTTTTCCGTTACGTTTTTATTTTTTTGTATTTTGTTTTAGTTTTTTTTAGTGTTTTTAATTTTTCGGGGTCCTCTCACCTATTTGGTTGGTTGGACGTAAGTTTTAATACCCCCCCCCCCCCCCTAAACATAAACAGTCGCATTTGGCTGGTTAGTTCTTGTGGTGACTTTTTGATGAAGCTATTGTTTGTTTGTCAATAGCGTTTGTTCTGTTGATCCTATTTCTTCTTGTTTTTTTAATTTTTCAAGTTACTTCAAGTTACTGTCACTCCATGAGGATTGTGAGCGTATTGGTGTTCGTCACCATCAGGACTGATTATCGTTGACCTGCTATGTTTGACATTGATTGCCTCGTGTTATCTTGTGTCATTATCGCTGTTCGATTTAATTGCTCTATCATATCAACCTGTCACTCAAATCAAATTAAAGGCGAGAATTAATTGCATAACAAAATACAACAGGCTATAGTCGCAAGCTTCTGTATGATTTAATACGTTTGTACATTGTTAACATTTGTTGTAAAATATTGATTATTAATTTGCTTTAGATCAAATTAAGGATGTGTGTAATTTTTCTTCATCTATTTGCTTTTGTTGCTTTTGTTCATTTCACAGTAACTTTATTGATTTCCGTCCCCACCAACGAATAAAATCTTACTCAAATTGACATTATTGCATTCTGTCTTATTCTTTGATGTGTTGTTATTTATATATATTTATTTCTTTTCACCTTTTCTTCAGGGGGAGGGATATAGAAATATGTTAAGAAAGACACAATCATTTTTTGGTATCACTCCTTAATTAACTAATGTATATTGACCAATCAAAATGTAGTATTACTCCTTGGGTGTGTGACATGAAACATGCCCGCATTTCCCACTACCTGTATGTATTGATGAACGGGCGTCGTGTATTTCTTTTAAGAAACCTTGTTAAACTATTTATATAGTCTTTAGTTTAAATAAAATGCCATTGAAGAGGCACGGAAGTGCTGAAAGCGCTTTGGCGTAAACCTTTAAAGGAAGAATTTCATTATTTTTGTAGAAATATATTTTTTTCTTGTTACGAATAGGGAGACGAGTGTGGTAATGATACTTATATTTTCTAATTGTGTTACTCTCTCGTGAGAGATCTCATTATTGTCATCACTTTGTGAAATATATATCATATTCATGAACACACTTGTAAATATCCTCTATAAAGTGATATTAGATCTACACGATATTGTAACACGAAGCAAGAATTTCTATTTAGAAGCATATATTATGTTAATGTAATATCGATATATGTTTTCACATATGTAAATATGGTGTGCAATGGTGCCAGATGAAAACAGTCTAGAGAAATGTATCATGGTTTGTTTTTGATAGAACATATTGTTGAGCGCATCATGTCATATACATCTTTTAACTAAGCTTAATTATAATTAAGCTTAACCGACAGTCAGTGTAAGAATGCTTCGTTCTTGTTCAGTATTTCGATGTTTGTTTGTTCATTTACTTCTGGTTTTTTGCGTTTTATATAAATAGGTATGTGAATACTTTGTAATGTTATGGTATGGAACAGTAAAACGTTATTGACGTAGCTTTGTGTCTGCAGTACAAATATAATCATTGTTAAATATAAATATATTGTAATTAATGAGTCATTGGTATTTGTTATCACTTATTTATTTGAAATAAATAAAATCTTCTGATCTTATATACTTATCATAATGTACATATTTTTTCCCAATTAATTAAATTATAAAGTCAATAATGCGGTCACCTTTGTTTCTTGCGCACAGAATGAAGTAAGTTTTTGCTGTTTTTTGTGCAAGTTTACTGCATCCCACTTTCATTATCAGCAAAGTGTTAATTACAAGCAGTAAAAATATATCTCTATAAACGTAAATCAAATCACATTATTAACTTCTATATATTTACTATATTATATTTATAACTTATGAAATCTATATAGAAATGTAATTACTGTAGCAGGGGTTGTGTCAAGCTATAGATAAATTAAAATATGTAAATTATTATTTTTTAATTTATATAACATGGAGATGGACACATAAATTGGTAAAACTTGTTCCCGATCCTTTTGTTGTATCTTGTAATAATGTATTATTGCACTTTGGTTGTTAAAATGGCAATAAAATATGTTTAAACTAAAAATCTATTAGTAAGTTATATAAAATGCTTTCTTAGTTCATAAAATATCATCCCTAAAGCATACTGCATGTACTATCTATCGAATCATCTTATTAGCACATCCTATGGATCTTTCCCTGGGGAGTTGTAGAAGAAAATTATCATTTTCAAAAATGTTGTTCACAAACTACTTATATTATTCATGCCCATTAATGCTATGGGAAAAAAGGGAAAAGATTTATAGGAGTGCTGCGTCACTTGTTTCTAATCCTCACTATCCACGTTTGGTATTATTATGTCATATATGTACCAACGAAAATAGAATATTGTTTAAACTGATAAAATGCTGTACCAAACTGCTGCTGTTTATAATCTATATCACATTATTATTATAAACATCGAGAATTTTCAAATCAATGATAATAATACAAACATGTAGTCTATTGGGTAGTATTTAGAACGGAATGTGTGAAATAATTCACTTACATTTATCATACTAACATGATGACGATTTAGTATAAAATATTTTCCATTACAAGTTTTGTCTATACCATGTACAACATTCTAATCTTAGATGCATTGATAGTCATTAATGATGGCTACTTCGAAGCTAGTCCTGGAATTCATGACGACGATGTCTTGTTCTTCCTCCTTATAAATGATATATTGGCATGTTTCATATCGCATTTTCGTATCATTATATTGATGTAATAAGCATTTGATAACCAGGGTAGTCTATTTCCAAACAGAAGTTAATTTACATGTATGTGGTTTAAATACATCTTTATAATATAAGTATGATTAATATTCGTTTGTATAAAACATATAGTGTTCAACTTTAATGCTTTCGTTTATTGTTAATAGAAGTCTGCAACGTGTCCCGATTGTTTTGTTAAGTTTGTTTTTATATTTACTTTATATCTTAACGTCCGCCACTTTTCCCCCCTTAGTACATGGACTTCTGATTTTGTGTTATATTCCGCATACGTCCGCCATTTTTCTTTTGTTTTCTGTGTTTATGGACATTTGATTTTGGAATAGTGTATGTGTTTTTTCTTCTTCACTGCTGTTGATCCTAATAAGTTTTTCTCATTTCATTCTTTTTACACCGTTCGACTTTAATTAAGATTTTTTCTCTACCTTATTCCAAATTGTGTAATTTCGATTAGTGCGTTATTTGTAATGGCAATATATCTACTGCATAGTATTTGTGTGGTTAATCAGCTGTGGATTAAGTTTTTTTTATATATCATATCACGTTTACGCCAAGGGTTATGGTCTTTAATTTCTACATTTCTATAACGTAAGACCGATTCTAACAATCGAACTCTTGTTTTTGTTGGAATATATCTTGATTTATTGGTTAGATGCAGTTATAAATACAGATATTAATCATTACATAGTTGTAACTTGCGTTTATTTTGCTAATGGGCGAGACCCTTGTTGCTATTTCTGGTAAAAGTCGCGATAACTGTTGATCATATATCGATTGTACTAACAGGTGACTGACATTGTGATCGCTCGATCTTTTTTATAATTGTTTATTAACATTTTGATCTGTCGGTCATACAAACGAATATGTTATTGACATTCGCCGTCAACAGCATGTGTTCGTATCAATACAAACATTCACTAATAGTGATATTTCATCATTTATTTAAAGAAATAATTGCTGGTTATGTAGCTACTGTATGTTAGGCGTTAAACATATGTTTAATTCAGAAATATACTTTTCCACGTGTTATTCCCATTACTATTCAATAGAAACAAAAAACAAAAAAATATCCCAGTGATTATTTAAGAAAATATGTTAAAATCTTGAATTCAAAAAAATGAATTAACATTCAATGAATAAAGAGGAGCAAGTCATTCAAGTTAAGTCAATTTACCATTCAACGAACACTTTATTGAAATAGCAAAATCCATTGATCTGACGTTGTTTATATTTGGTCTGATTTGATGATTTATTTGTTGACATGATTTTTCATTGTGCACGCTATTTTGATCTTATATTATTGAATTTATTTTATTCATATATATCAAATATTCACACATTTATATATAGAAACGCCTTGGAGCTACTTTTATGTTACTGCATGTTTTTTCGCCTAAACAAACTCTTCTGGGATTTACCTTTATGTTATAGTTATTTCGCCGTGCTTGTGGGAGACCGTTAAATGATCACCGATCAATTCTGTCTGTCTATTCTGGTTTTTTTTATTTATTATATTAATTTTGACTGGCTGATTTTCATAATTAGATTGGAATGATAATACCTTGTCTTTTTTGTTATTGGTTTAGTAAGTTAATGTTCTTTTAAACTTGCGTTGCTACATTCTCTGCGAGACGGGGTGTCTCACACAGAGTATTGGCTCTTTCCTCTTATAAATATCATATATTTTGGAGGCATACATCGGATTGCATTTTTGTTATCTTTCCATAATCATAGCTTGACAATCTCTGATTCTAAAAAATCACTGACCATCTTTTGCACATATGACCAAAGGTAAGGGAGGAAAGTATGTGACTAGAAGGAGGCGAGATAAGAGTAAGGAGGAGAGAATAATGGGGAGGAGACAATAATCTGAAATGGAAGGGGAAATCTGTAAACTAAGATGCATCTCCAATATTTATGAAATCTAAAAGGACAGATAACTCCTCTGTTTGATAGAAGTGGCGTCAAATACAAACAATTTGTTTGTTTGTTTGTTTGTATTAAGGGCTTATGTCCGATCAACAGCTTAGGTCATTTACGGACGTGCCAGTTTTACTGGTGGAGGAAACATCCGACCTACGGCAAGTCACTGGCAACTTTCTCACACTAGCACGCCCCGGACGGGGATCGAACTAGGAGGTGAAAGGCTCTTATGATTACAAGTCGGCGATTTTAACCACTAGGCCACCGGGGCCCCTAAACCAAGTGCGCTCGATTGAGTAAGCGTTTCCTGTAATACAGGTGTCACCCGCCGCGAAGTGGACCAAGTTTTTCCTTGTGTTACAAAATCCAAACAATAAACCACAATGATCACAATGCAACACACTTTGATTTATTAGCCAATAACATATGACTTCCAAATATGAATAAGTGATGCAAATGGTTTGAATAAGGTTTTTCGAATGAGCTGCAATAACAAAAATAAATACAAAATTATTAACTGAAATATGTCACCAATAAATGTAATATGTATAAGAGGAAGAATTCATATTCTGTGTGAAACACCCTCGTCCAGAAATGAAGGTCTAGCTTCGAGTCGACTGTCTTCTATGGTCGCTAAAAATTAATTTATGATTAAAAGAAAGGCAGGATAAACCAAAGCTCACAATGATCTAGTAATCATATCAAAGCTTAGTCCACAGATGTTCCAGCTAACCAATCATTCAAGCATTAGTGTGAATTTAAAGAACAAAAATATTCAAATAAGTTATTACCTTTCATGTGCTTTTCAGGTCAACAGATGTAACAGAGACAAAGTTTTAAAATAGATCATAATACCCATTATAGAAATGCTTAAGATTGGTTTGATTCCATTCATCCTGTATTTCAATTTGATGAGTATACTGTAATTTTATACGTTTAAAAATTCCTGTTTTGACTACGCGCACATTTTAAATTTGGCAAGACAATTTTGTATTATTGTTGGGGTATGGATTTTGTAAATCATTACCATCGTGAAATTAGTTTGGGCTCTTTCCTCTTATAAATATCATACTTGTCGGAGGCATGTTTCAGATTGCATAGAGTGGCGATAACAACCTTACGAATACCTTCTGTGCGTACGATATACCTGCCTAAAACTAGCTGTAATAAACTTTTTTCTTTACCAACAGTAAAACTATCTCCTATCAAATTATCAACTGGTACTAAACAATATAATTGTGGTACTGTTAATATAACTAGACCATCTTTTTCTTTACCTACTCGTTCTGTCCCAAATTCGCCTTCTACTGCAGCTAGTACTTTCAATCGTAGACATAGAGGGTTTCCAACTATTTCTCGGTGCAATGCCA
>JAUMGZ010071902.1:0-18387 GCA_032359645.1 Pododesmus macrochisma | reverse complement strand
TTTCTTATTTATTTATGAATCGAGTTAATCAAAATATATTTTAATACGTTTTACGGTGTTTTGGTTTTTTTTTTGCAGGATTTATAAAACTTTGGCTTTTCGTATTAAATTGCCAAGAGGAATTGATTTATTTTGTTGCCTTTCATATCAATATTATGTTCTTTTGTTTATGAGTGACGATCAGGGACACGGCGTTCTGACAAATGTCTCAGACATTGAGGGTATTCATGTTGTTTTGATACAGAAATTTTACCTTCCTACCATTTCACCTAAAGCAACCTTTCATTAGTAGAATTTGAAAATTTACGAGTGTAAATTAAGCTTTATCATATGTATTTTTTTCTGGTACATGTAGTTCACAGAAGTATAACATTCCATTCATCCTATTTTTATATAATAACTTAAAAACGTAAAAATATAAGACATGGTCAATTCAAGTGAACGACAGCCATTGCAAATATATCAAAGATAAAAACTGTAAAGAAAAACATGTCTCAACAACCATTATATCCGAAAGAGCAGAATAACAAAACCTAGACAGAATACATTGTTATTCAGAAAAAATATTAAGATAGATACAATTCAATTGAAGATAGGTGAAATTGAATTAAAGATTGGTCTAATTATTTGTTGATAGGTAAATACATTTAAATATATAGGGATTTGTTTTGGTGTTCATTGGGTTTTTCTAGACATAAGCAAGGACTCAGTCTTCGATGAGTTAAAGTTAACTAACAATAGTTTGAAATATTAGTTAGTTTTAAGAAGATTCCGATTTAAGACAGAAGATCCAGTACGATGATAATCAATAATTATGTATATTGTAGTGTCGTCAGAAAATAATTTTATTGAACAATCAACTTCGTGTACCATGTCATTATTGAAAATAAGAAACAAAAGAGAACCAAGAACTGTTGTTACAGAACGAAGAGATTTTGCCATTCAAAACTACCTGTTACTTTCTGTTTATCAAGTAACTTTTCAACCGAAATTTGACTTTTCCTTGATACCAAGTTGTTTAGGTTTGAAAAGTAGGCCTTTGCGCCATACTAAATCTGCAGCCTTGCTTATGGCAAAGAAAACTACACGAATTACTTTACCTTGATCTTAAAAATGTTTTTATATTATGAGGTGTTGCAGAATGTTAATGCAATCGTTTAGTTCTTCGCACAAACACTATATTGGCAACAATGACAACCATTAAAACAATCGCACAAATAATAGGTACAATAATTGCAGCAAGTGGAACCTTTCCTTCTTTATTAGATTGTCTAAACAAACAGAACCAGAAATAGATGCTTAAATGAGGCATTTTGAGTAGGCACGTCCGAGACAACTATATATCAAGGATCCAGAAATGGGAGTAGTCGTCAATCGCAATTTAGTTGATTAAACAAAAATTCAAATTGGATGGAAGGTTTTTTTGGACATTAGTTTTATAAGCAAATAAGTTATTTTAATAAAGATGATCTTTCAAGGTTCTTTGACTATAACTTGAATTGATTTACACCCAATGGGTCCATACTAACAGCATGATTATATGTAGGAGGAGCTTACACGTCGTTCTCTGGGGAGCTGGAGGTTCTGGTATTATAGAACAGACATATTGAGGTGTAAAAACAGGTTCACGTGTCTGTCGTTCATGTGTATATGTAGTTCTTGTATTTTCCGTTTCTCTATTATGTAGGGTTGCAGAATGTTTTTGTTAATTTTTTGCAAACGTATAATAATGGCAACAATAACAACTATTATCACAATCGCACAAATAATAGGTACAACAATTGCAGTAAGTGGAGGTTTTCCTTCTTTATCAGTTTCGTCTGAACAAAACAGAAATTGATGCTTAAAAGGGGCATTTTAAGTAGGTATCTAGAAATGGGAGGAGTTGGCAATTGCAACTAAGTGAATTAATAAAAAAAAGTGTTTCTGGGTACTTACTAATATCTACGCTAAGGAGTCCAGCAAAGTTGCATTGGTTTTCAGTTCCACAATATGGTGAAGTTAAAAGCTCCCATTTGGTTGTAAGTCGACACCAGTTACAACCGGCAGACTCATGGCATTTTCTAAAATGATTTTTTTTCTTACAATTAATCTTAAGTGATTTAAGTATGTTCTGTTCCGTACTCTTCTATTTGATAAAACGGTGTAATATGTTCTTTTCCTCTCTGTAAAACAATATCGACACAATCAGCGTATTGGCAACAATTGATTTGACGCAAATAACAAATTCCTGCGGGGCTTTTAGTCTGTACATGTACAAAAAATTACTAATTTGATAAAAGTGCGTATTGTTTCCTTTGTTAGTTAATTTTTGTTCATTTGCTCATTCTTTGTTGTCTGTGTCCCATTTTTTCCCTTTCATTTACCTATGTCTACGGACGGCTTATTTCTTTTCAATATCTTTTTTATGTGTTTATGTACACACTACTTGTTGTCTATCTTTAGTACATAACTTCTGAATATACATTTTCTTTGTTTATGTTAATGTTGTTTCATGTTAATTATCAATGCAATGTCTTTATGTTTTGCTTTTGTTGGCTTGTTTTGTTTATACATTATAAGGAAATACCTTAATATAACAATGCAGAACAATACCGGCGCATGTAAAAGGCACAACACAGAGAAAAGACATCTTCAACTCTCTCAGTATTAAAGATTGGTGGAAAATGAGAGATTTTGTTATTTTTTTGCAAAACAAATTTTACACTTACGGATCATTAATATATGTTATTGTTTGTTTGTTTTTTTTTTTTACTTTTCAAGATACTAAGCAATAGCTTGTTGACCAAGGTTTCCATTACATGATATATTTTTGACAAGCATTTAAAAAAAAAATTAACATGTAAAAATGTTTAATCTTTGATACATATATTTATATATATATATAGGACATAATGATGATATTTAAACAGTGTTATTTAAAAATAAAGATGCCGAATTTTCGGAGCAACCCGCTCCTTTGTCAAAGCGAACAATATGATAAAAAAAACAACCAAAAACTAATACATATTTACAGGACAATATAAATTTAACACTTATACAGGTGCAGGGTATACAGCCTGTCTACATCTCAGTGTCCTGTGTTGTTAACAGTCGTTTTTGAAATGCGACCGTTGTTGGTTATCTTACTATATGTATGCACATATTGGAGCGCCATCTATCTGGAGTAATTAAAAATCTATTAGCTGCTGAATCTTGTATAAAAAAAAGATTGGATAACTGGATTACAGTCCGGAAATAAAATGTTTATCGCTCGTTCATTCCAAGCGGATATGTACTGTTGAGTTGTTGGAGGATCCAAAATCGTTCTTTTGAGATCCGTGTGTTGTCGTCCCATGTGATATTGTGATCGATGGCTATCACAGACATGTTGCGTGATGTGTGATTTGGAAGGTTGAAATGTCTTGCGACGGGAAGGTCATTTCTCTTCAGAGTAATCGATGATCTGTGATTATTTATTCTGATGTTAAGTGGGGTTTTTGTTTCACCCACATATTGTATCTCACAGAGGCTGCATGTGACAAGGTATATCACATTCCTAGATTTGCAGCTGAGTCTCTGTAAGATACGGAAGTGTTTACCTGTTATAGTGCTTTTGAACCTCCCTGTGTTGTGACTGTCTGGACATAACTTGCAGCGTTTATCGGTGCACCTTTTGAAGGCACCCTCTATTGTTTCTTGGTGTATTTAAAGATATACATGTATATATTTATAAAAAAACAGCATATTTCTTGTGAATTTATTTTCTCAATTTTAATAAATACGTTCTTCACGTGGGATCTTTATCTAAAATGTAATTATATAGATATAATGACATGTACATAAGATATTTTTCGTTTCTTATACAATATTGATTGACAACCAATTAGCATTTTAATATAGAAATAGTGGTTTGTGATTTATAAGTATCTCAGAATATTGTTAATAGTACTAATGAGCGGTGTGAGTAGAAGAACGAGAGACACTGACAAACAAACAATAACTGCATCAAACAAATAAGCACCAGAATGTATACCAAGGAATAAAATTGACATCACAACGATTCTTAAAATAAACTCACTGTTTTGTTAATATTGCTGAACATCCGGGATCGAAACATGCGTCATAAAGGTTAAGATCACCAGGTTTCCAGACATCAGCAACAGCCAATTTAGGAGTTCTAGGACTGCATGTAGGAGGCGTATCACTGATAATAAGAATGTAAAAACATGAAGAGTGAAGTCATCAGAACGATATTGACAAACCAACAACAGCCGCACATGACACTTCAGCACCAGGATAGTACCCTATTTGTTTGGCAATTAAATAAATTTATATATTGCCAAAAGGTTGTCATACACCGGAATGATATATTGAAAGGGTTACCATACACCGTAATGACACTGAAGCATCGCGAGAATTTGTTAGTTAATAAATGTATATTTGGTTAGTTTTAATGTGTGCGTCCCTCTTTTCCTTTTGTTTGCCCATGCACATGGCTTTAGAATATCGTCTTAGTTTTTCGTATTTACTATTTTATATACAAGACACTTGCTTTCGAAACTAAAATATCTGTATAGCAATGTGATATAAATAAATAGGATGATTTAAGATTTTCATCAAAAATGTCTTTTTTTATAATTGAAGCAACCGACATCTTGTGAGGTTTGGTTCATCCAATAAAATATCTTGATAGTTATTTTACTTCTTTGTTGTGTTTATGACGAATTGTGATTGAACGATCATGTTTAATAAGGTAAATGTATAAATACCCAAGCTCAGCTTTTTAAGTGGGAAGGTTGGGTTCCAACTAACCACGAGTACCTTGTTTCGCTTCTTGTTTTTTAATAGAATTCCGGTTTTTTTATTGTAATCTGATTTATGTTGGCGTTTTAGTACGTCGTTGGTCAATCTGATTCAATTTAATCCGAATCTGAATCAGATCGACAGAAAACCACATATCATTCTTCATTACTTTAATCAGAAGCCTTAGATGAGAGCATCAATACAAACAAAGGACACTTACTTTAAAAGAGGGTATCTGTTTAAACAGTATTTGAAGTCAAGGTTTTTATAACACAAACAATCGCAGACTAAGCTTGTACAGATAGTTGTATCAGGTGCACCAGCCAAACTCTGCAATGACAATTTTAAAATTCATAAAAAGACATAATGATGTTCATGTTGAAGCATCGAGTAATGATACTTAATGTTTTTTATTGTATTGTGTTCCTCCAATAATTCAACCTTAAAATTTAAAATCCTGATTCGGATATCACTGTTGATTACATTGTAAGTTAACGTTTGTTAAATAAGGCGTTTGTTTATAAACTTGTATTTCCCAACTACACCAAAGAGCTTTTATAACAAAGTGTACAGACGTGATATAACAACGGATTTTATTGCTACAATCTAGTTTAAAAGTAATCTATTTAATGCTAACTAGCCATTCATTGAATGTAAGTCTTCCTATTATTATGATTTCCTGAACACATTTGATCTGATTCTAGAATCCCTTGGACGAACCTCCTTCCAATGAAACTTTTAAAAAGGTACTCATTTTGCCTTAACATACAACTTGTTGAAACTGGTCCTTAATTTAGTTTTTGATACTTAATTAAAGAAATGTTAAATTTTTGAAAAAAATTTCCTATTCCCCTAGTGGTGTTTGTGCAGTAAAAACCATCAGATGAACACGTCTTGCCCAATGGATACTTACTACGAAGTTTGATTGAAAATGGTTTTAAAGGAAAAGTTGAAAATGTAAAAAGTTAACATAATTGCAGGATTTACACATAGCGTTAATCTTTCATCCCCAGATATACTATCGATTATTATTCCAGGGTTACATGTCTAACACTTTAGTTTTTCATGCCCCAGGCTAGTACATAATTATGCAATTATTTAGCTCTGGGCCTTCTTGTCTATTAGAAGATTTTTTGAAGTTTTGTCAAATTTCCAACATTTGTGGCCCCTTACCGACGCCTCCCGGACACAAATTCCAAGTATTGAGTGAATCTAAATGTTCTTCATTTAAAGAATATTCCTTCCAAATTGAAATAGTACCATAGGTATTTGAGAGGTCAAACATGTTAAAAAAAACATATTTGCTATAGTGTTGACCTCTGACCCCCAAATTTGTAACCTATTTTTAACTTTAGGGTTACCATGCCCAAGTTTAAAATGTTGTAAATTTTCTCATATTTGTTATCCCCTAATGGCGCCCCTCGAGGCCAAGGTCCTTCAGTTGAACAAATCTCCATTCCTCTTAAGGATAAATTTGTTTGAAATATGTTTAGTGGCTTTTGCAGATATCGAAAATGTGAAAAATAATGACATTTACTATTCCAATAGTATTGAACTTTGACCTTTTAACGCCTAACCTATTTGTTTACCTTTTGATCAGGTTTGAACAATTTCGGTTCTCGATGCTTCATGTAAGCATTAAGCTTTAGGCCTTGTCGTTTATGAGAAGATATTTTATATTCGCCAAAATGTTGCCCCTGGGATCAAGCCTCATTATTTAACAAATCGGAGTTTTCTTTTCCAAGGATATTAATTTCTTACTAAGTTTTGATAAAATTGGTCCAGATGATTTGCACAAGCAATCGAAAATGTATATATTTCTATAGTGTCTTAATTTTGTTCAATATTTTACCCTAGTGGCGCACTCTGGGGATGAACCCATTCAATTACACAAATCTGAATCCCCTTCACCTAGGAATGTTTCCTATCATGTTTGGTTGGAATATAATGTTGAAGAAGTCGAAAATGTTGAAAGTTTACGCCAGAAGGTATGTATGTGGGAAAATTTTACACCTTGAGAAGATTCAATAAATAATACAAATTATAAGCATTTTAAATGTTTGCAATACGAATCTTTAAAAAAAAATTAAAAAAAACTTACTTGGGAACAACATCGTGATGTGGAACCAATGGAATGTTTTTTTATTACAACGAATATATTGCTATTGGCAACAGGTATAATTTCATATTTAACCGAGCTGTGACCCAAGCGATCAACTCCACCAGCTGGAATAATAACCTAAAATTCAAAGAACTATGTTTAATATAGTTAACTTTCATAATTAAAATGACTTAAAACGTTTTAAAAAGGTGTGCATTAGATAAATTAAACATGTCATTCACAAGACTTTTCTGTGCTTTCTTGCATTTAGGGTATATTATTGAAAGATGACTCAAACATGTGTGTGATGTAAAGTTTTGTTTATTGGTATATTATTTGGTCCATCTGACACGTGTACAATGTATGAATGTCATTCTTAAAATGACATATTTCATTGTCAAATGGGATTGAATTGGATTGTTATGAATGAATGTTTTTTTTGTCGTTTTATTCACTGATAAATACATTAGGTTGGTTCCAATTTCAATGAAGCCTGAAAAGTTTAATGCAAAGGCAAGGTATCTATCGTAATACAAATGAATTTTGGATCTAATGTTTTTTTTTTCAAAACTGAATGTACTGTATTTTGTTCAAGGGTATTTCATAACGAATGTATTATACAGTTTCAACAAAAGATCATTTAGCTGAAAATGATAAGACTGTGCTAAATCAGCTGCAAAAGTATGTTTTTTCGTAAATAGGAAGCCTTTAACATTGAATTTGGACTCGGTTATGTGCACAAGATTGTTTTACCTTACCTGCATACATTACTTATGATTTATAGATGCAAACATTTATATCATTTTTTTGTTTGAATACGAATTGAACGTACATTGTATTAATAACCTACATGTAAGAAAAAATTAAATGCCAAATCATTTAATTGCCTCATTGGCTCTGTAAATTTGATTTACTGAAGTCTTGTCTATTCAAAATTAATTCTTCTCTTGCGTCCATTTATGACATCAGCTTCAAGCAAGATCTAGGGTTCGCGACGGGGTAATTCACACCGAGTTTTGGCTTCTTCCTCTTATAAATATCATATTTATCGGAGGCATGATTCAGGTTGCATTTTTGTAATATTAATATTGCTGATGACTACTGCGAGATATTTCGTGGCACAGAAAGTATAAAGCTCATGCCAATTGACTAAAGAGGCAATTGAAAAGTAAGCTTTAACAGCTACCGGTTCAAAGAATGGGATATCAGGAACATAAAATGGGGAAAACCGCAGGGGCGTGGGTTTGGGGTTGGTAAAACATTGAATCTCAGTTTTTTCTTCTGCACACATGTATTTGCTGGGAATTTTGTTACCGAAAAAAGAAATGGTGAAATATATGGAGGGTGGCTTGCATCCTGCCCCTCAATACATTGTTTACTCTTTTTAGTTTATACTCGCACCCGTTAAAATAATATATATATGGTTTATTAACTTAACCATAATTGTTAAGGGTTCATTAAAATCAGTCAGATAAAGGGTTATATTGTGAGGAAAACATATACAAATTATATCAAACTGTATATATATATATATATACATATATTATTGCATGTTCAACTTACTCTGTAACTGAACTGTTCTTTTATATTCTCAAAGTCTAGGCAGGACGTCTTGTCCATGTTTTTCAATGCAAGCATATCTTCAGCTATGGCCGGTTCCTACAAATTATAGATATGACTACTCGTTTGAAACATGCTTGTACTGTCACATATTTCATGGAAATGAAATCACAATGTAAGCTGAACAATACTTATTAAGTAAATAAACTAAAACAATGTATACATCAAAAATTTAAAAAAAAAAACAAAAAAAAACACAAAAGTAGAAATTAAGCATATATTTAGTTTATAGAATACTTTAATGGCATGATTCATTGAGCAGTTGGACATAAATATATACATATAGAATATTAAGATAGTATTAATACAACCAGACACAGAAAAAAATAATTCATTATCCTAAATTTAACTTGATGCATAATAAATGTAATATATTTATTATAAAATCAAGTACATTATTATAGTGAACTCAAGAAAATAAAGCGTATCTTTACAATATTATTTCACCTTGAATATAATATGAACATTCTCAATTTGGGTGTCTTTATTCTCTGGTTCAACAAAATCCTTGTGCACTACAACAAATCCACTGCTATCCAATATAAAGCAACTGAAATAGATAAACGGATTGGTATCATTTTCAGTTAATCACATACATACCCTGATATAAATTAAAATCGCACATATATTTCTCATACGTAATGCTATCCCGTATGATATGATCTAGCGCGCATTTCAACGGTTGAGCGCAAGTTATCCTAAAACACGGCACTTTGGTTGGTTTATTACTCCATTGTTTTAAACGTCATATCTATTGTATACGCAATGACGTCAAGAGCTTACAGTTTTTTACAACAAGAAATTAAAACTTGAAAATTCAATGCATAATTTTCAAAAATATTTATTTTGAGACATGTGATAAAGAATATCTAAAATTAGATTTCATTTTATATAGAATTTATTTTACTCGTCTAGAGCTCGAAAAGGTTCACTAAAATGAAACCAATTAGACGCATCTCATAAATCTCGAAATCAAATGAAACCTCATTTAAAATCCTAGATGGTATCGAATAAATTCGATGATAAATTTGTTGTTGAATAAAGACTTTTACTTAGAGTTTATAATATATTAACTTGCAAATATGTATTTTAAATACGTTGAATGACATTGTTAAACATTTAAGTGGGATAGCCCGTGACACGACGGCTGACACATGTGTAGCAGGAAACGCTTACTCAATTGCGAGTACCTGGTTTCGCTTCAAGTTATAGAAATTCGTAATGTTTCTTTTTGAGGCTAATATAAATTTTTGTAAGTTCAATATAATTACAATTTATAATTGATCGATTAAAAACAGCATCACAATAATGAAAATCTGTTTTGTAAACATATCATTAACAACACTCATTCAATACTCTATTAAAACGTTTTTTAATAACAAATAGGTATAAACTTTCCAAAGATGTGCTTTGATACATTGTAGTTACCTATACGATGAATCTTGACATATACTGTAGGTGTTCATAAGAGACTGGTACAGGTAGGGTATGCGAAAATCAGTTCCAACTACTCCTAAAAATGGTCTAGCCTGTGAACTGAAAATGACGACATTTTACAAATATGTCTTTAAAACAACTATAAAAGCAAACTTGAATTATGCAATAAACTAAGTATTATATTAAATTATATTTACCATCGCATGGCAATGCCACTATATATCCCAACCAAGTTCAGTTGGCATTCATATCGCCTATGAATGCCATCACTCATTGTTTATTGTCTAGTTTTCCATTGTTTATCGTTTAGTTTCTCATACATTTTACCGTTTAGTTTGTTTCATTGGGATAGCAAATAGTAAATATAAGTATTTAATTGCTTTTAGTTCGCATTCATAGGTGATATGAATGCCAACTGAAAGCAGTTCAATGCTTAAATAATGTAAACTTAACAAATCTGAATAGCATTTTCAAATGCACAATTAAGATTGTTCAAAGTAATCACACACATACACACACACACACGTATCTTTGTCAAAAATATAAATTGTAAATTGTAAATACATGTTTAAGGCTACATTTCCCGTACATCAGGACTGGGGCCACGGTATTTATGAAAATTGTTTTATAAGAATAATGTCAACGACCCTCGAGATATTTCGACCTACATAAGAACTGTATTAATTTGTAAAAACAAAGTATAAAGGCGTTTTACGCCCTCCTCTCTATAAGAACCCTCTGTGATGAAAACAAAAGACAATGACCGTTTATTTTTTTATTTCTTTAACATCTACTAATATGGCGGCACATTTGCTTGAAATTTTCACAAATTTAACATATACAAATACATTTAAAATGATTGTTGAACTGCGCGTCTACTTTAAACTATTTATGCCTTAAAAGAACGACAGAACAACAAGTTTTATAAACAATAAAACTCTGTGTGTGTGTGTGTGTGTGTGTGTGTGTGTGTGTGTGTGTGTGAAATATTGAACAATCTCAAAAAATATACGGGATGGAAATGTGAAATCTATGTGTTTACATATGATTTATATTTATTTATATTTACACATTTGAAGCATTAAACTACAATTATGTACCTTTCATCCACAATTGTTTTTGATAATGTAATCAGGAGACCAGTTCCCCATAAATCTTGATAAGGTGCAGAAAAAACAAACTTCCCTTTGAATGCTACAGATCTTAGGTACCTGAAATAGATAATTCGACGAGTAAACTATACATGTCCTAATAAAAAGGTTACATCCAAATTGTTGACGCATACAAAATTTGCTTAATCAAAAATATATCCGAATAATAAATCTTGATTTGTATTGAAAAAGATAACTGTCTATTTGTCTGTTTCTAATTTTCAATTTATCTTTCTTGTGTCTGTTTTTGTATCTAGTTAAATGTAAAATTGATTTTATAATCGAACATTTACACCCATTTATAAATGTTTATTTAAGCAATATGAAGTTTACGTATGAGCTAATACAAATTATTACAGTACCAATGCTGCTGCTTCAAAATAACAAAAACTAATTCAGAAATGACAGTAAAGTCTGCATTTGTTAATGTTGAAATTGATCTTAAAAGTAAATCATATTTTTCATTGTTTGAACTTTTTTAAAGGCATCGCTGGTATAAGAAGGAGATTTCAAACATATTGGACACACAAACAGATCACACAACGAATAAATGCTTCAACTGATAAATCGCGAATTATATAATAATATAGATAGTGTTTTGTACAAATTAAATAGGCACATACAAAATATCTAAATTACCATGGTCGCCGAGTATGGTCATAATTCCGTGGAAGCTGAGCTCCAGGATAGAGACGAAGAACTCCATCTTTTGTGCCAACATAACGCCAAATAACTAATTTATCTGCGTCTTTGTCTGCCTTCCATGTCTTTTCCATTTCAAATGTAACACTGACAGAGTTGATGACACTGTTCTGAAATTATTTGAAACAAATGTTGCAACAGGCTAGTTGTCATTTTAATGAAATATCGTTGTATACGTAAGAACCGTCCGTGTCTTGTGAGTTTGTTGACTCTTAATTTGCGTGTTTAATATAGACGGGCATGTTAAATCTTTTCGTTTGTTACATTGTCAATAACCAATTTTCTTTTGAATACTTCCATACAAACAAAAATTCTATAAACAATATGTTGAGTAACGAAAAGCAATGATATCAATAAATACGTCGGGATCAGATAAACATTCACTACAACTACCTCTCTTAGCTACATTCCCGCTCTGCATTCATTATGTTGCTGCTTTTATTACTATCTCGTTCTTAGTTTTTCTACTTTGCTCTTTCGTCACTGTAGATGTGACACTTTCTTATGGTGACATATGCTTCCTTTTAACAGAGGGAAAGGGTTGTCATACACAGGAATGACACAGAAGCATCGCGGCGGGTGACACATTTGTAGCAGGAAATGCTTACCATATCGCCAGCACCTGGTTTCGCTTCTAGTGTTTTTAAAAATATGTTTGTGATGTTTCCTTTTTTAGATAATAAATGTATATTATGTTTCTTATTTGTGCATCCCATGTTTTCCTTTTGTTTTCCATGTCTATGGATTTACAGCTATATAATATTGTCTTCAGGTTGGTTTTTTGTATTTTCTACTTTACACTACCTAAAAAATACATGCATGAATTTTCCATTATGACTATTCAAGACACACAAAATATACATTTACATCTGATGTAGTCAGCATGTTTGTGGATAACGTATTACTTTTCCGTTTTTAACTTACATTACTTTTCAATGACATATATAAATATATTGAAGATTCAGTGAAGAATTTAATATGAAAAATCAAGACGGTATTCAAAAGATTCAAGTCCGTAGCCATGGACACAAGCACGGTGGCCCCATGGTTAGGGCGCTCGCTTCGTGCTGGTAGACTGGTTCTATATTCCATGGTTGTGGGATCGAATCCAAATGGAGTCAAATCCTAAGACTTTAAAATTAGGCAATCTTCTCGCCCCTTGCTAAGCGCCCAGCAATACTTGTTAGGCGGCCTGGTTGGCTCGGTGTCAGGATAATTTGACCAAGTGAAGTATCATGTCAATGTGTCTGCGGCGTTATATTTCAGTAAGACAGCACTATAAAGTCGCCATAAGTGGGCACTGTCGCTGGGAGGAACTGTGTAGATATGACCTATACATGAGTTAAAGAAACGCTAAACCCCAAGAAACAAACAAACCGTAGACGTGGACAAGTAAGTTTAAAACGGGGGTGCACATAGAAAAAGAAACAAAAAACACAACTATTATCTAAAAAGGGAAATATCACGAACTTCTATCAAGTGATTATATTAACAATAAACTGATGCATTACCTTAACGCCTGGATTGACAGATGTTATTTCATTAAAGTAACCAGTATATTTACTAATGGTTGACGCTTTGTCGTCATTGTCAATATATAAGAATGGATCTTGGAAAGCACCAGGTGTAAGCATCACAGTAGAATACGCTAAAATATAAAGTTATTTACATAACTTAAAGTATAATATATATACAATGTAACTTAACAAATTAGACAACATTTACGAAATAATATTTAGTTATGTTTTCGATTTACAGTTGGCCAAGGTCACATTTAAAAGTCGGGCAATTAATAGTCTCTTAAGAACAAATACTTTTATAAACAGAGCAAAGAAAACGCTTGATAGTCATTGTATGTCGTACAGTTTGTCAATAATTATCAATCCCAATAGAAGACTAACTGTTGTAGATGTTTGAGAAGGACAGCATATAAACCCATTGGTAGTTTTCGTCCTTATCTTTTTTACGCTAGGCGTTTGAGTTTTTTTTTTTTAATATAAACAAAATACTTCAATAATTATTTTACTATAACTTCAACATGTATTTCAACTACAATATAAATGTCTTCATATAAAGTTGGTACCTTTATCAGAATATCTTGAGAAATGTCTACATTGAGTGCTTGTTTTAGGCTGCATGTCTATTCTGTGGTATCTAAAGCTTGATGGAGGTGTAGTGTTTGCTGCCTGAAAAGTAGTCTGCGTGTCCCCAATACCGATAACAATGCATAAGGAAAAGTTTGTTTGTTCTATCTGTTTTTTAAATAAAAATGGTTGTAAATTATAATTTATTTATGACTATTTAAAAACCATATATATAAATTTATATATATTTATATATATATATATCCATTGTATTTTTACTGTTCCAACATACTTATGTTCCATTTTACCTTAGTTGAAGTTAGTTTCACTATATAGACAGAATATATCCAGTATTTTTATTTCACGATGGAGTTTATGTGACTAAACAATATCAAACTCACTATCAATTATTTCCATTTCAGATAAATTAATTTATGAGTATCTTTTATATTTACTTCATGTAATGATATAGCAGATAAATGTTGAAATTTTATTCTTTGATGATACTTAAATGTAACCCTATGTTTATTTCTTGTTGAAATTCTGAGGACACATTAACCACACCATATGGTTTTGTGCTTGTTGGCTGGCTCTAAACATATATGTGAGTAGCTAAAGTTTTGTTGAAGAGTTATGTCTCCTCTTTATATTTCTCAAGCTGTATTCGTTACTTTGGTTGTAGCTGATTTGAAAATATCTTTATTTCTTTTGTTTTCAATGATATTATAATCCACATATAAATTATGAGATTCACCTACGTTGCTAATACAAACTGGCAAAATGGAACATGTCACCAATAAATATAACATCAATAAGAGAAAAGAACTAATACCAAGTGACAGAAAGTCGACCGATATTCAATATTGTAGCTTCAAATCAACAATGGATGCTCAAGACTACTTCATACAGACACAATCATAAGAATACTTACAGGTGTCCAGTAATATGTAGACGTTATCATTTTAGTTTCAATTCCATCCTTAAGGATTTCTCCGCGTGGTAATGTCCTTCTTGACGTAAACGTTTTTTGCCCTTCTGTGCCTCTAAAATTAACGAAGGGTAATAATAAGAAAAGGTTATGATTTAAAATAATTCTTCAATTGAAGCCACTAGGGTATTAATTCTTATAATAAAAAACAACAGAAGACAATGAAATGCACTCGTACAAACCAAAGATAATGTGTTCCCTTTTAAAAATCAGTTAAAAGATATCAGAATTTTCTTGAGAAAGCTACCATATATATTTTGGAACAACAACTACGTTTGGCGAGAAATATGTTTTTTATGCATGTTTTGTTTGGTGTTTCATTTGATGATACTCGATTTGAGAGAGCAAACTGTATGATAGTATGATATTACCTAAAATGTTGGCAAGATTATTTTATGGTATTGTTGGGGTGTGGTATTTGTCCTTCATTACCATCGTGATGTACCCCTCCCCTTTGGCTTCAAAGCTTTGATTTATCGCGGTCTTCTCTATTCTAAATTCATTTACCCCTTGGAGTCCGTTGAGGACGGTTGATTTTGAGCTTGGCTTCGGGTCAAGGGCGGGGTCCTCTAACCCATTTTGGTGTCTGACGTAAATTGTAATGCCCAAACAAAACAACAGTATGAATGGAATCATTGTGAATGCCCGTCAAATTTTGCTTGTTCATTCTGGTAGTGAATGTTTGATGAAGCTATTGTTTGTTTGTCAATAACGTTTGTTCTGTTGATCCTATTTCTTTTTGTGTTTTGCAAAGGTTGTCCTATATTCATTCATCATTTCGGGTGACACCTGTGTAGCAGTTGACGTTCATGTCTCGCTGCATTATCATTTCTTTTTCTGATTTTATGAAAATATATGATGTTTCGATTTTAATGTATTATTAAATCAGTTTTACTTTTCTTTGTGTATCCAACCTTTTTCAATTGGTTTCTCCATGGCCCTGCACTTAGGAATGTGCGTCGTGGTTTTCAATATTAACTACTTTTTCGTCAAGCGTTATCAAGGTTATGCACCCTGTTATTTGTCTACTCCAACACGCCTTTTTTGCGGTTAGTTTTTCGGGTTTTTTTAAAGGCTTTACCAAGTATTGCTCTTGACGCTCAAATGGAACAACTTAACCAATATAACATTGGTGACACCAAAGGAAATATTTGATACCCATAGAGAACGGTTTTTTTTTAAATGAATTGATTTGGTTTGAATATATGATTGCAAGTACACGTGTACCTATTTTGTCAATATAAAAAATAACGATAACAAAGTTTATGAGCAAAATTTTCTAGTTGGACGCAGTTGACCCCTCACAATAATGTATTTTTTATGTTAAATAATGCACAATTCTAAGGCAAAAGATGTAGGAGAACAGCATAGCTCGTCTATTAAAATCATTTTTGTAAAAAGTGCTAATAGTAATGGGGCAATTACAGGAAGTTCCATCTTAAATAATTGATCAGGAAACTAGAAGTACATTGTCGATGGCACACTCCCGCTATCCCCCACCATAACCCTAACATCCCCCCCCCCCTTAACCCCCACCATGACATGTCTAAAAGTTTCAAGTTCCTACTTCAAACAGTGTAGAAAAAGTAATTTTACCCCTTATCCCCAAAGTACCCCCTTACACAATATGTTAAAATAAATTAATTTAAAATGTAGAACTCATGAAAATGTTTGATTTGATATGCTAAAGTCTTCTTTTTTTAATATTTGAACCCACACCCTCTTGCCCGGCCACTGGGGTCATATCAAAAATCCTAAAGTGTTATCTGCCATGTCTAAAAATTTCAAGTTCCTACTTCAAATATTGTAGAAAAAGTTATTTTACCCCTTATCCCTCAAGTACCCCCTTCCTTTACACCATATGCTAAAACAAAATTGTTATAAATGTAGAACTCATGATAATGTTTGATTTATAAGACTTTTTTTTTTTTTTTTTAAATATTTGAACCCACCCCCTCTGACTGGGCCACTGGGGTCATATCAAAAATCCGAAATTGTTGTGCATTTCCCCATACGTATATCTACCATGGTTAAAAGATTCAAGTCCCTACTGTAGAAAAAGTTATTTTACCCCTTATCCCGCAAATACCCCCACCCCCTTACACCATATGCTAAATTAAATTGCTGTAAATTATAGAACCCATAATGAAGTTTGATTTTATATGCTAAAAGACTATTTGTGTTTTTAAAAAAAAATATGTGATCCCCATGACCCTCCCCCTGGCCCGGCCCCCGGGGTCATATAAAAAATCCGAAAGAGTTGTGCACTTCTCCATACAAAAATCAACCATGTCTAAAAGTTTCAAGTTCCTAATTTGGAGATGTCGTTTAAAGGCATACTGTCATATTTACCTATTTTGGCCCCGCCCATCTGTCCCCTGGGAGTCAGGGACTTTATTTGTATGATATTGAATTCCCTTCCCCTAAAGATGCTCCCTCTTAAATTTGGTTGAAATCTGCCAAATAGTCTAAGAGGAGATGTCGTTTAGGCATACCGTCAAATTTAATTACAAATTGAGTTAAACAACAAAACACAGCTTGTCCAAAAACTTTTACAAAGTGGGACGCCGACGTCGAGGGTACTGCTATAGCCCCCCTATTCTTCGAAAAGACGAGCTAAAAATCTGAGTCTAATAGTGAAAATTTCACATTAATTGCTCTACAATCCAGTCCATAAATAAAAGCAATAACAATATATTTATCAGGTTTACATGTGCTATGATGCTCAATTGGTGTTATTTCAAAGTAAATTATATGTGTTTTGATCTGAAATTAAAAAATAGAAACAATTGTGAAATGGGTGTATGAATACGGCGGATTGACAGATGTACGAAAATAATTGCTTTGATTAGAAAAACAACACATGTGAAGAAATTATATATTTTAAAAATTTTATATTTTGCCGAAAAATAAGTCGAGTTCTACCCCGATTTTTTTTTATCAATTTTCCATAGCAATAGATCTGTTTTAATCGTTTAAGCTACATTTCATCAAAACGTTATCGAGAAATTGTATTTTAAGCACCTCTGTGAAATGTGACCTTACTTAGAACAATTCATACAAATACAAAGCCTTCAGTCTTGTATATCTTGTTAAAGTATCCACATTTTGTATTTGTTTGGGTTTTAAAATATGCTGCAGATAATCACGTATACATGTAGGGTATTTTGGCAAAATCAAAGCAAGTACATATGATTGTGTGGCCCGAGATGCATAAAACACGTAATCCTTACTCTTTAAAGGAGAATTTATACAAAGTATGGAATGATGCTAAATTATTGAGACGGACCTATAGCTGTTAATATATGCCTTTCAAACAACAACGTTCCTGCTTATATAACTAACTTTCTGGGGATTTTTTACTTACAGCATCATGTTTGTTATCACCTCCTCGGCAAAACTCTCTCTTTCTAAATGATTCAAGTGGAGAAAAATAGGATCATCACGTATGTCTGATGGCTGCTGAAGTTGAGGGTGCATCAAAGTTCTACCATTGCCATCTATGATGAATGCATACGA
>JAUMGZ010071791.1:0-18393 GCA_032359645.1 Pododesmus macrochisma | reverse complement strand
ATGCTGTGAGAATTACCACAGGTGTAACGAGTTACTTGTAGAGTCCCTGTGTATGCTGTGAGAATTACTACAGGTGTCACATGATAGACTTGTAGAGTCCCTGTGTATGCTGTGAGAATTACTGCAGGTGTAACATGATAGACTCGAAGAGTCCCTGTGTATGCTGTGAGAATTATTGCAGGTGTAACATATGATAGGCTTGTAGAGTCCCTGTGTATGCTGTGAGAATTACCACAGGTGTAACGAGTTACTTGTAGAGTCCCTGTGTATGCTGTGAGAATTACTACAGGTGTAACATGATAGACTTGTAGAGTCCCTGTGTATGCTGTGAGAATTACTACAGGTGTAACATGATAGACTTGTAGAGTCCCTGTGTACGCTGTGAGAATTACTGCAGGTGTAATATGATAGACTTGTAGAGTCCCTGGTTATGCTGTGAGAATTACTGCAGGTGTAATTGTAGCAGCAGGTATTCACACTTCAGCTGATCAAGATCTAGGTGTACTAGACAAGGTGAACTGATGCCAGTAATTTAGCCCATATGATCTCTACTTGAGAAAGCCATGCCTGGAATATTACACAATTTTCTGCTAAATTAACCCCATCAAGACCTATTATAAACGGTAAGATAAGATCAGAACTGTAGTTGTGTTTATTAAGTTACATTGGATTTTTAGAAGATATGTAGAACTGATCACAATTATGGTCAGGTTGTAAAATACAGAGAGATAAATTAATCTTCAAGATTAAATCAGGAATTGTGCAGTTAACATTTTTGGTAGAATTAGGAATTATTTGTATTTGGAAGGAGATATGAGTTTCAAACTGCTTCAATTTATTTTCGAAATATCAAACTTATTAAATGATCATCTTCATTTTGAAATAATAAGTAAAAGAGGAAACGTTTAAAACAAACTTTTAAAACAAACTAATAGATTCAATGTTTAATTGACTATACAACAGTTCAAATTTAAGATCATTTTAACAGAAGACATTTAAACCAGTATCATTATAGCTATGAAGGATATGGAAAAAAATCATGATGAAAATGACCCAGATAATTTGTCTAAGTGTAAAATGGTACCAACTTTACATTAAGACAAATATACAGCAAGCACAGTGTTTGATAGCGTGGTTCAACTAGTTAACATATGAACATAAATCTCAATTGAACGTAATTATAACATTGTATTAATAAAACATTCAATGTAAAAAATTATACATTTTTAACTAGCATAATTAATTTGATCAAATTGAAAAGTCTTCCTTACAAAAGTAATTAACAGCTATTTCTGGGTTTGCTACATAAATCATAGCCTTGGTACTAATAAAACACACAATGTAAAAAATGTATTAGTTTGAATTCAAATAATAAATTTGATCAAATTAATGGGAATGTCATTATTATTATAATGAATAGAAATAGTTTCTGGCTTAGTAAACTCTTGCAGTTAAGACATATTTAGAACATACGACTCAATTCAAACAGGTTGTATTTTGTGATAGTTGTATTGATATAATAATCGAAGCGTTATATATTAACTTTAAAAGAAAAGTTAAAAGAGAAAAATTGGATTCAGACTCGTACAATGTAACAAGTATGGGTGTACTCTTCTTCTAAACTATGTGATGCCTTGATGGAATGACTAATCTGGTTGCTATGTCAAGTTTTCATTTTAAAGTGGAATAAATAACACTTTAAATAAGTAAAATGGCACTGATGGGTTAAGAAGCGTTACACGTTTAATTACCGGCATTCCATCACACAAAGAAACCTTTCAGATCATTCAGTGTTTAAACAAAAATGAAGCAAAAAACAGGAATCGGCAGAAAAACTCCAAATGGGCAGGAAATCTGTAACTTCCTCGCCAAGATATCCAAATTAAAAATAGAACGTATAAATATTCAGGAATGAAAGTTTAACGGTGGGTTTGTTTATGTACCTGTAGCCTGGGTTTAATATACATGACCAGATGGTGAAAAGATAGAGAAATCAGCCGCTTTCTACAGATGATGTAAAAAAGGGGGGTGAAATATGTGAGGTGTTAATTACCTTCTCAAGGTGCAAAAACTGTTAAACTTGTAAATCAACCTGTCCAAGAGTGAGTTATCCTTCCTTAATTACTTCCAAGGCACTGCAAGGCATGCTTACTAAGATTGATATGTCTTTAAGTGACTTTTGAATTGTTCCAAAAGTTTAATTGCCTTGTGGCATCATGGCAAATAGTTACATTCAGACAGAAGTGTTTTTCACTCGTCAGCTGCAAAAAATAAAACGGGTTTAAAATTTAATATACTCTATAATGTTTGTTATTTTGAGTGACTCATCAGGACCAAGTGAGTTGTCTTTCCTTGCTTGAGTGAATCAACAGGTCCAGGTAGAGATGTCTTTCCTTGTCTGAATTACTTATCAGGACAAAGTGTGAGTTGTCTTTACTTGTCTGAGTGAATCAACAGGTCCAGGTTGAGTTGTCTTTCCTTGTCTGAGTGACTCATCATGACCAAGTGAGCTGTCTTTCCTTGCCTGGGTGATTCATCAGGTCCAGGTTGAGTTGTCTTTCCTTGTCTGAGTGAATCATCAGGACCAAGTTTGAGTTATCTTTGCTTGTCCGAGTGAATCGTCAGGTCCAGGTTGAGTTGTCTTTCCTTGTCTGAGTGAATCATCAGGTCCAAGTGTGAGTTGTCTTTCCTTGCCCGAGTGAATCATCAGGTCCAGGTTGAGTTGTTTTTCCTTTCTGAAGTGAATCATCAGGACCAAGTGTGAGTTGTCTTTCCTTGTTTGAGTGAATCATCAGGTCCAGGTGTGAGTTGTCTTTCCTTGCCTGATTGAATCATCAGGACCAGGTTTGAGTTGTCTTTCCTTGCCTGAATGAGGAGTGATCTCCCCTACTGAATATGGAGTAATCTCCCCTTGTACTAAATAATATAAATAATATTGTAGTGAGAAATGTGCTCGTGAAAAAAACAAAACACTTAAGATGCACAAAAATAACTGAGATGAAAGGAATTCATTAGTGGTTTTCATTTGTATATAATCACATTATTCTATATTCTGCATGAAAATCATATTGTTAGATTCCGCTTTTAGCTGTGTATTTTGTACTGGAACTCCGTTTAATAGTTCCAAGTAAATGTCTGTTCCGAGTGAAATATATCTTCAAGTTTAACATGAGCAGCTGTTCCATTCATAACAAAGAACACATGAGTTTTACTAACGATGTGAAGGGTATAGTCATTAAAACAATGCTAAAGCTCTGTTTTCTGACTTCCTGTAGATTTATTGGAGAAAAGGGGAGTTTTGAAGTTGATATGAGTGCATCGCATCATTTAAAATAATGGTGAAGTTTTAATAGCTCTGTTTTTGAGTAAATTTATTCTACTCATACATTGTTTTTGCTCTAGACTGAACTTTGGTAATTAATTACTGGCCCAGTTTTGGAAGTAGACCTAGATTTCCTGCTCTCAAGTGACCTTTGGTAACATGGTCCGACTTTAGAAGCATGACGAAGCCCTGAATTTCATTTAATGGTTTGTCATCTGAGAATCTGAGTAAGGATATTAAGAATTTTTTTTATTTAAGCCTCTCTTTCACTATTAAAAAAAGATTGCTTTATTCTATTCCATTTCAGAAAAGTTCTTACTTCTTTTTTTTGACAGAATTATCTCATAGATTGTTTTGTTCAACTTTGAATTCTTTTCACTGCTTGGTTTTAAATCTTAAGCAATATGTCTGTCTATTGCAAAAACACGAGTAGAAGGGACATTAAATTAAACCCCAATGAAAAACAAATGAGCATCAACTAATAATCAGCAGAAGTAATATACCTAATTAACTTATATATATGCCCATACTTCATTAGCGTTTAGTAAATGTACTTGCAGAAGTTGATATAAAACAAAAAGGAAATTTCCTTCGGAAACTTAAAAAGCGACATACACATGGTAAACTCTTCAGCTATAGAAGTTTTCTGTAACATGCACTAAGTAAATGTATTTCTGTACAATACATGCACTTCTATATATAAACATGTCTGCTTTTGATTTAGTAGTTATTCACAGTTTTCAAGGCTTTCGCCACTTTTCAAGACTTGCGTTGTTTTCTGCTCTATGTATACGTACAATAAAAACGTCTTGGCAGAACTTATTATTTTACCTCAATGGTTATAATTAAAAGCTCATTAATTTACGAAATGTGTTTTTCGTCAAGTATTACTATCCAATTTTATCTGTAGTTTATACTTGTCGGTAAATATTTTTTGACTATAATTTATCATGCACCATTAAGATGTATGAAGTTTACTGTTATGGAGCTTCAACACATTAATTACATTAATGTACTCTTATTGCTTACATTTTAGATTCAATTTACATACATATATATGTATATATTTATATATAAAATGACTATGCATTTGTTAATTATTCAATTTCAAAATTGGATTTTTTATTGAACAAAACTTAATTTATAAAAGATTATCAGTTGAAATCAAACAATTAGTATTACTAGTTGATTGAACTGTAGTCTAGCATGTTAACTACTACACTATTTTGTATACTACTGAACTGTTTTATTGACATCACAAAGGCTTCAGTAAAAAAAAATTAAGTGTAGAGTTACTTTCCTTCTGTGATTCTTTAAAAAATGGAACAAGGAATGGTTGACTCTGAGTCAGAAAAATTTGATCGAGCATTATATTACGGTATCTAAATACATCTGTGGTATGATATTATATAGATATAGCATTAAAATAAAAAAGAGAAATCAACCAATCTTTTAGATTAGGAAAGAACAACAATTTCCTTAATGAACTTGGGATGTGCTTGTTGACTTGTTTGGGAGAGGTCTCCATCAAATTTTTAGTTTTAACTTCATTATAAAATCTTGCTTCAGTTTTGAAAAAAATAGTATAAAATTATGCAAGTCATAGTGAACTATACTTTTTACACTGAAGGGGAGATAACTCTTAGAGAAATGTGACCTTTTTGTCACATGCTTCTATCATTGACAATAAGGTCAGAAAGAGCATATAGTTGTATTATTATGAGAGGTTAGGTGTATTTGTTGGTGACTATGTTAACATATCTTTTTCATTCATATTTAGGCCCACTCAAATGAATTGACAGTTTCAAAATCGATGAGCTATGACATTGTATGTAATTAACACTGTAATTTTACAATGTCATAAATATATAAAAATCAATTAAAATATGACAATGTCACCACTGTCATTTTATAACTTCATAAAATATGGGAAATTTTTATTAAAGTAAATTTGAAGTATTAAAAAACAAAAAGCAAAACAAGAAATTACAGTTGAATGTTGTCAATGTTATTACGATAAAGTACTATTTTCACCTACAATTTGAATTTAGGATCAGTCGTTCTCCATGACCTCCAATTGGGTTTGTTTTATCTTGTTATGGAACAGTTTACTGTGTGATACTTTGAGTGTGTATGGACAGTCCTACTTGAAGTGCTATCCCCATGTTGATAACAGTGAGAAAGTGTCTCATACCTGTGTAACCAGTTTATATACTACAATACACACACAAAACTATCAAATAAGATAGCAATTATACCGTAACAATCAAAGGGGCTCCTTATAGGGAGCAATTGAACAAGCACCTGTTACGGAGCAAAAAATATGCCATTATAATAAGCACAGTGCTTCTTAGGGAGCAATTTACACAACAATTAAAGGGGCTCCTTATAGGGAGCAGTTGAATAAGCACCTGTTATGGAGCAATTATGCCATAACAAGTAACAAAGTGCTTGTTTAAGGGAGCAATTATGCCATAACAAGTAACCAAGTGCCTGTTTAAGGGAGCAATTATGCCATAACAAGTAACCAAGTGCCTGTTTAAGGGAGCAATTAGACGATAACAATCAATGGGGATCCTTATAGGGAGCAATAGATGTAGGTACATGTTACAGAGCAATTATACATAACAGTAGATGTAGCCCCTTGTAGGAACAGTTTTACCCTGATAGTTTACACACATCCTGTTAGTGGGCAAGTAAACCATAATAGAGAACAAACAAGCACTTGTTAGGGAGCAACTGTTACCATAACAGTTAACACAACATCTGTTTGTGAGTAATTTTACCATAACAATTAACAAGCAACTGTTAGGCAGCAGTTTTACCATAACAAAAACATGCACCTGTTTGGGAACAAATTAACTCAAATCAACACACAGCCTGATAAGTAGCAATTTTACCATAAAAGTGAATAAGCAACTGTTACGGAGCAATTTTACCATAACAGTGAACAAGCACCTGTTAGGGAGCAATTTTACCATAACAGTGAACAAGCACCTGTTAGGGAGCAATTTTACCATAACAGTGAACAAGCAACTGTAAGGGAGTAATTTTACCATAACAGTGAACAAGCACCTGTTAGGGAGCAATTTTACCATAACAAAAACATGCACCTTTAGAAAACAAATTTACTAAAATCAACACTCAACTTGTTAGGGATCAAGACTCTGCATACACTGCATACAGAAGTAAAATAATACAGAAAGCAACACCTAATGATTTAAAAACAAATGAAGTTCCTGTAACATAGGCAATTTGCTTTAGAAATGCATGCCTCGTTCATTGTTTGTAGATATGTTTAAGAACTGTTCAAGTAAGCCTTCTATTAGATGTTGTTTGAAAAGTAAGAGACAACATGTGTGTATTCAGATATAAAATAGTTGAAATGCAAAAAGACAATATGAGATGATTAAGACGACCCTCAGATTGGTATGGCTTGAATTTCAAAGCAAGAAAGACAACTCCTATTAGAAAGGTTTAGCTAAATGTTACATATTATAAGATATACAGTCAAATATATGTATTCTCTCAAATGTCCAGACTTAGTATTGTTCTATGTATATAGTTGGACAAATTATACCAATCTTCAGTTCACTCTTCTTCTCAGTGCAATATGAGTCTGAACGGCTACTGAAGCATCATTAAGTCCCAATGAAGCAAACAAACTATATGATTTATATGTGCCCAGTCCTCTTCATCTTTATAGTGAGAATAGAGGAATATTTTTTTGAGCTTTTATAATACACTGATCACAATAGAAATCACCTAGCGACAGACTCGTTGATTAATGCAAGTTATTTCATACATACATAGTCTGATTGGTGTAATTGATTGATTGTCCTTCATTACATCCGTCAGACATGATCAAATTGATTTCATCCCATTATTGTCACATCAAATAAAGACAGGCTGAAAATCAATTTCATATCAACACACACTTCTGATGTATGTAATGTTTATTCTACTTTTGGTCACAAGTTTTCAATTGTCTTTGGTCTGAGAGGTGTTCATTACACGATCATCTGTGATTACAAATTGAGCAAATATGAAAAATGACCAACAGATTAGATAAAACAGCTAGTGTTTATTTTGTAATGAGAGTTGCCCCGTGGAAGGCCTCTATTTATTAGAACACCAAATATCTACATATTTTGATCACCAGGAAGGCCATGTTTACTCAGAATCGGGTGGTTATAGTTGTCAATTGTATAATGCGGGAATAAGCGCCCAAATTTGACCCTACACACGGCAGTGAGAAGGCAAATACTGGTACAAATGTGAAAACCTGGCTCGTTTTTTATGAGTATTGTGGATTGTTTATTGTTCATCACAACGCGATGTGTTATAAATTGATTAAGTTCACCAGTGTTGGGATTATTTCATCAGAAGAGCTGTGTAAATAAACGTGTTCAGGTGCACGTTGTACTATGTGGGTTATGTATACCTGACTTTTCGGAATGTGTGGTAAATATTTTAGAAAGAAGAATTGATTTAACATGCTGAGACTCAGTTAATTCTTTTTTGTTTTTGGCTCAAAAACATCTCGGTAATTCTCTGAATGTATTTTCACAATTATATAAATGAACTGATTAAATTTGTATATTGAAAAGTTCAAGGTTATATAATTTTATGTATAGCATGCATTACATATTTTCAAAATCAAATGCAATTGTTTTGATTCTTTAAATTCCTCTCGAAAATATAATGTTTGACGTAATTTGTGAATTAATTGCTGGAAACATCAAAATATAAATATTGCCAAATTTATCAAACTTACATCATAACATGAACTTTGTTATTAAACAATTAAATTTCAAATCCTGTCAAAGAAATATCTATTGACTATGCTCATAATCAATTAAAAACAGTGGATTATCTCTATCTCGATAAATTGATAAAACATAAGATAATCTTACTTTATAGAAAAAGTAAATTTGAATATAAAACAGTGGATTATCTTACTTTATAAAAAAGTGAATTAATTTGACGTATTCTGTGTTTGGTAGTTACTGAGACCAGTGCCGATGTTTTGCACAATTTGGAGTAAATTAAGTGTTTAAGATTCCGCGGATACTGATGTTGAAGTTCACCTGTGAGTCGGCATGTCTGTGGGACAGGTGTTAGCGTTTAGGTTGGATGGAGAAAATTAACATTCTTTTATCTATATATCTATTTGTGTGTGTTTAGAAGATGAAAACACTACATGTGCGTTGAATCAACAATACATCATGCATAGTCGATCAGCTTCCGTGTGTAAAAGAAAACCTGCTTTTTAGCCTCCACTATAAGGTAGTGGGCTGCAATAATTCAGGTGGAGTTATTCTGAGAGTTGGATCCTGTGGGGTAAAGATTTTTGTTTTCCCCTTAAAGGGGTTTTTCTGAAGTGAGGAAAAGAATGGCTGGATGTTTTGCGTGTGGAGGAAAGAAACCTAAGAGTAACCCTCCAGACAAGGTAGTATAATTGTAGTTATTTGATTTGTACAGCACACTGTAATAATATTGTGGATGTTGTTTATTTTGTGATATAATGATGAAGGCTTTAGTTGGCTGTATCACCAATAGGCCTTAACATTGTGTTGTATACATCTCACATTTTAATAACTGAGTTGTCCCACCTGAATGACATTTTTTGGTATACATCATCACATTTTAGTTACTAAATTATCCCCCTGAATGACATTGTGTTGTATACATCAGCACTTTATAGATGCAGAGTTGTCCCCCCTGAATGACATTGTGTTGTATACATCAGCACTTTCTAGTTGCAGAGTTGTCCCCCCTGAATGACATTGTGTTGTATACATCAGGACTTTCTAGTTACTAAGTTGTCCCCCCTGAATGACATTGTGTTGTATACATCAGCACTTTCTAGTTGCAGAGTTGTCCCCCCTGAATGCCATTGTGGTGTATACATCAGCACTTTCTACTTACAGAGTTGTCCCCCCTGAATTACAACTTTGTGTTATAACTAAAGTTTGAAGTTTAATTTGATGTTTATGACAATAGGAGATGGATGCATTGACGTTAAAACTAGTAAACAGACTGCTTCACAAACTAATTGCTGGCATTGAAACAATTATTTCTGTTATTCTCAATTATGTTAATTAGTTGCAGATAAAGCAAGAAATATACAAATATAAAATGTGTACCATATGCAAACTAAAAAGCCTTCAGGGCACTTAAAAAATTATAAAAAAAATTGAAGGGCTGCTTATTAGGACCATATTGTGAGTCCAAACACTAAATAAATGTATTGCAATGCTCTCTCCTAATGGATCTTAGCTATTATACAGGACCCTAGGTGCTTGAAAAGGGAGGGGGTGTTTATTAGGTCGAATACTGCATGTACATTTAGAAGAATGATTTTATGATGTGTATTTTAAAGTGTACACATATATATACACACTGACATCCACAAAATATTTTATTTGGAGTAAAATATTTTCACCATAACCTTGAAAGATTGTGATCAATGCTTTATATACAGAAATCACAGTATAATGCTGTATTTTTAAATCTCATTTATTATGTATTTGTATTGCATTGGTTTTTGCCGTCTTTAAACTTTGCAGTGTCACATTCTTCTGCAGTTTATTCAATATTTACTTTCCGAATGTTGAGATCATGGGCTTTTGAATGCTTGCTCTAACAAGGGGGACACCTGTGGTGAGATTTTACAAAACGACCCAGTTACAATATTATTGTAAAAAAGGTGTAATATTCCCAGCACACTAGGAATGTCAACTAATCAATAGAAAATAATGCAATGAATTATGTATTAAACGTACTAAGGAATCCACCTTATATGATAAATTGAGAGCAACAATTTAAAGTGATGCTTTAAAAATGTCTGTTATTGAAGATATTAATGTTTTAAAGTTGTCTATCGAAGGGGGACAATTTTAAATTGATGCATTACTATTTAGAAATGTATTTAGAAAGAGGGCAATTGAATTTAGGACATAATTGCTTCAAGATTGGTCATCAAAGGGGGACAATCTTAAAATGCTGTCTGTCAAAGGGAGGCAACCTTAAATGAGGACATTACTGATTAAAGAGTGTCTATCAAAGAAGGACATTTCAAATTGAGGTCATTAAACTATTTTAAAATCTTTTTTCTAAATGGGACAATTCAGTTGAGGAACTCTTTGAATTTAGGGCATTACTGCTTTAAGAACGTCTATAAATTCGAAAAAGACAGTTTAGATTAAGGATCAATCAAGATCACCACTAAGATTTTTTTCTACAAAAGAGGGACAGCTTAAGTTGAGGATTCACTATACCTGAAGAATGTTTGTAAGAGAGTGACAATTTAAATTTCAATAGAACTGACATATAATGACATTACAGGCACTAAATCTTAATGTCTTTTGAACCAGAGGTACAATAGGGGAATTTGAACTTCAGTGTCACTTAGATGAAATGAAATAATTTTTGTTTAAAAATGTACTTAAATAAGAAAAGTTGCACTCAAATATACCTGTAGTTAAGTTAATTAAAAAAGATAATATAGAAATTTAAAATAAGTTGGCTTTGAAGTTTTTAAGTTTTTAAAATTCTCATTTCCCCTTCTGATTGCCCCATGAAAAAAATGCTGCTGTCTATCTTTCTGATGTAACTGCCCACGGATGATGATAATAAAGATGGAATGCCTGCAGGTGAAATATCTCGTCAAGCCAGGTAGGCGCACAGGTAAACAATGTCAGAGTGACTGTGTTGTATTATACAGTTAACTCCTTGACTTGTTTGGTGAAACACGACTACAGGAGTGGAGAACTCAACACCTGGTTCGTAAAGGTCTCCTGTGGAACAAACCATTCATGATTGTGGTAGTTAATTAGGATCAATTAGCAGACTTGATAAGAATTGACACCATGGTAAATGTTTATTTCATTTAAATTGCAACTTTTTGTTAAAATTGACAATGAATTGAAAATCATATTTTAATATCATCAAAACATGATTTTTGGGGATTTTTCTTTTTAAATTTTTTTCCCAATTCATTTCCACCAGAATTGATTGAAACAAATATTTCTAAAAAAGTTAAACTGACAAATATAATTTGCTTTTAAAAAATTGTTACATAGGCTAATTAGTTATTATGGTAGGGAAAGTACATTTTATGCAACATTGTTTTTCTGTAAGCGATTAATTAATTTAGCCCCTTTCAAAAAAGCAAGAACATGACAGTAAAAATCTTTCTGAAATGTAGAATGATAGTTTAAAGCCCTTGCCCCCATTTAGTTTCTTTAGAAATGTCCACACCTTGCAATGGAATAATATCCTATGACAGATATTTAGCACTGCAAAATAAGAATATGAAAAGTTTTTAGATTCTTTTTTTAGCACAGTTCAGGAAGGCTAATGTTTTTAAAGTTGATAATTATTTATCATATCTTGATATTCAGCTATGTTTCCAACTATCAACATTCATAATATTTTAAACAAGAAAAAACCAGAAAAACAAAAAACATTCTTGTGAGTATCTATGTATTCTAAGAACTGATATTTGCTGGTAAAGCAATTATTCTATTTATTGATGTTGTTTGGGTGAATTAAATGTTTTGCCACACATAATCCTGAAGAAGCATTTTGCAACAAAGTCGCGGAAGCAGCACATTTCTAGTTGTAAATGTGAAACCTTCTCACTTTGTACTAGAGTGAAAGAAAATTGAGGTGTCAATAACCTAGCATGCAACACTGGTGGCCTGAAAAAGAATACCTTGTCCAATAGCCAGTTTTTGATTTGTTTGGGTTCAATGTCCCTTCAACTCATGTCTAGGTCTTATTGAGATGGTGTCTGCTTATGACAGTGTGCACTGATGGCGACTTTATAGTGTTATCTCACTGAAATATCACGCCACAGACACATTGCCATGATACTTCACTCTGTCACATTATCTTGACACTGAGCCAACCAGTCCTCCTCCTACCCAGAAATGCAGAGTGCTTAGCAGGGAGTGAGAAGATTGTCTATTTTTAACGGGTTTTGACAGGGCTGGGGATCAAACCCCTGCCTTGGATTCCTACACCCCACCTACCAGTACAAAGTGAACACTTTACGTCTGAGCCACCATAATGGTATATATGACGACAGAGTTGAGAGTAATGCTAGTTAGTTTGTGTCATAATAGTCCAGTGTGATAGCACTATACAGTCAAACCTGTCTATAAAGACCTCCGTAGAGACCAGAAAAAAGTGGTCTTTACATGGAGGTGGTCTTAATAAACAGGTAAAAATAAGTATAATTAGACTTCAAGGGGCCTGATTTTAGTGGTCTTTATGTACAGATGGTCTCTTTATAGAGGTGGTTACTAAAGCAGGTTGCACTGTAATCAAAGTTGGATATTTGATAAAACATAAAATTGTTCGCAGTATGTGATGTAAGCAGAAATGCCTCGACCTGATCTCAAAAGAGTAGAAGAGACATAATACCACATACAATATCTCTTGTATTAGAGATAAGCTAATGTTGCCATTCAATCTGTTTAAATGTTGTCGTCAGTTTAAAAATCTTCTTAAAATTCATATAACCATATGACATTTAGTGTCATCCCGCGGACAGCTCACAAAACGGGTTATCAAAGGAAGCTACCAATCTGTTGAACATTAAAATTTGGTCCAATAATGAGAAAGATAGATCATATTATTATTTATAGGTAAATTGCTTCACTATTGAGGATGTACCTGTGTGATAAGACAGGTAAAAACTGATAATACAGGTAAAAACTATGTTAATGCGAGTTGCTGTCTTATTCATGTGGTCGGCCCTGTAATTATACCGTAATTCATATGGAATACATTAGCGTAATATTTATATGACATTCCTACATGAAACAGTCTTTAAAGGGGAAAAAAATTGTTGATATTTAAATTTGATAAATATATCTTCGTGATACAATTGTAAAATTATAAAAATAAAAAAAACTTGTTTACTGTAAAAAAAAAAAAAAAAAAAAAACTTGAGTTTATCAACTTTATGGATCGGGGGCCCTTTGAAATAGATAAAGAGATGGAGCTGGCTATGTTTGACTATTTTGCATGTGCTAAACAAGAAATGTAGTTAAATTCAACAGAACAAAAGTTATAGAAAATCAAAAAATAGTTTATCAATAAGTACAATTTTTTCAGTGATTTCTGATTTCTTAAATTAGAAATTTAAAAACAATATGTATAAAAGCATTATCATCCTTAAGGTATCAAGATCTTTGTTTTTGTAAAATCTTGAAATTAAATTTAATCACAATTTGATGTTGTTGATATCATTCTGGTATCTGTGAGTGACTTTGTCAGAAATCTCCTTTGATAAACACATGCATCTTTAATCCTTACAAAATTCACAAAATTTACTGATGCAAAAATTTCTTTAAGATGAAAACCATTTGCCTGAAGTTAGATGCATTTCTTGAAATAGAAACAGTTAAAACAACTGTTCAGGATGTTGAAGGTCTGATTGATTTAGACATTCAACACGTAAGACGGCTTCACTCTGAAGTAGATCTCTCTGTAGCATCGTCTTCTCTCTAGCAACATCTTCTGAGTGTATACAGCCACTGCAGCCCTCTGTATACCATCACCATATAAAGTTATCCCCCTGTGTCTTCTGATCCCCCTCCCTCTACTCTTGCAGTACTGGCTGTTCTTGTGTGGTGCTGTTGTAGAGTGTAGTGATCGGAGCATTGCTGAAAACATGGACTTTATATACAGTGCAACTGCTCTAATGACCTCCTCTATAAAAAGACCATCTGTACATAAAGATCACTAAAATCAGGTCCCTTGAAGACTTTATATACAGTGCAATCTGCTCTAGCGACGTCCTCTATAAAGAGACCGTCTGTAAACAAAGATCACTAAAATCAGGTCCCTTGAAGTCTAATTACACTTATTTTTACTTGTATGTAAAGACAACCTCCATATAAAGACCACTTTTTTCTGGTCTCTTGGGTGGTCTTTATAGACAGGTTTGAAGATGGTTTTCGTTGATTTTACCAACACTTACATTTGACCCAACTTTGCGTTGTTGCAGAATGAACACATTCGCCCTGAATTTTGACAGTAGGACATGTAATTAATTAAACATTGAGTGTAATTGTGACTAACATGGCCAATGAGTCGATATATATTGAAAGTGTAGCACACTGACTGGTTGACTACCTAGTAAAGCAGCACTAAATGATAAAGAGATGGTAAAACAAAAAAACAACAAAAAAACCAAACATATTCTCAGTCATATTTTATTGCTTTTGTTCAGTATATTTTTCTCACTTAATTTGTCATTTTTTTCTGAGTAAAATATATGCACGTCATTACTAATTCTCACCATCTCGCCATGCAATACTCTTTCATTCTTTGTGAGCCTTGTTATTTTTCCATCTTTCCTCCTGATCTTTCTTGATTTCTCATTTGTTCTCTAGCTGTCTCCTTATTTTTGTCTGCCTTGTTTCTTCTCTCAATTTTCAATAATCTGTCTGGTCTGTCCATGTTTCCTTTCTTTCGTTCTCAATTTGTCCTTTCACTTTCTTGATTTCATTTTGTCTTCCTTGTTTTCTCTCTGTCTAATATTCTGAAAAATAACAGTCTGTTCTTCCTATATTTATTTTCCCTTTGTCTTTCCATAATGTCTTTCCATATTCTCCAAAATGTCTCCCCATCTTCTCCATAATTGCTCCCCATCTTCTCTATAATGTCTTTCCATTATCTCCATATATGCTCCCTATCTTCTCTATAATGTCTTTCCATCTTCTCCATAATGTCTTTCCATCTTCTCCATAATGTCTTTTCATCTTCTCCATAATGTCTTTCCATCTTCTCTATAATGTCTTTCTATCTTCTCCATAATGTGTTTCCATCTTTTCTATAATGTCTTTCAATCTTCTCCATAATTGCTTCCCATCTTTTCTATAATGTTTTTCCATCTTCTCCATAATGGCTCCCCATCTTCTCTATAATGTCTTTCCATCTTCTCCATAATGTGTTTCCATCTTTTCTATAATGTCTTTCCATCTTCTCCATAATTGCTCCCCATCTTCTCTATAATGTCTTTCCATCTTCTCCATAATGTCTTTCCAGCTTCTCCATAATGTCTCCCCATCTTCTTTATAATGTTTTTCCATCTTCTCCATAATTGCTCCCCATCTTCTCCATAATGTCTCCCCATCTTCTCCATAATGTCTACCATCTGATTTCTAAACCTTTCTGGTTCTGTATATTCCGTTTTTCACCATCTTTCGTTCACAAGCCTTTGTAAGCCATTGATTTTGGTTCCTGGCCAATATAATGCTGCAAAATGAAAAGCAATTATTTAATTTCTGTTAATTAAATCTGTTTTAATTGAGTATATAAGCAGGACGTAATTGTGTATAACACATTTACACAGAATACATTACACTGAGCTTTACAACATGTGTTAGATCACACTTTACCCATGCACAAGTCTTTAAGTGCATACTTAGGGGCACCATATGGTTTCATTTTGGTCTCGCCAATCTTATCCACTAATTAGTCCCCCTCCCTCGGCAATCAAAACCTTGCATTCCCTCACTGCACTGAATGAAGTTGGTTTATTTTTTAGTGTGCAAATATGACTTCGACCGGCTGCAAAAGTATTTTCTCATTTTTCTGTATTTCTAAATCTATGCAACATCCTTGTGCTCTACTTGTAACTGAGTAATAATGGAGCTGCCATGATTTCACTGTTCGCTTGTTTAGAAGCTTTCAGAAACAATTAGTAGAAGTTTTTGCCTGCAGGTTTCACTGTACAGGTATATACACTGTAGAGATAAAGAGATGTACATCTCTCTATGGGGCTGTAGTATCTTCATCATCCATGCAATGCCTGAGCGAGCAAATAACCTCGACATTGGCACCAGCATCGGTGTACCAGGCTTCCAAAGTAACCACAGACAACAATCCTGGTATTGACTCTTTTACTTACATACATACTTGCCTCCTTGCTCATTCTTACCCAAAACACTTCCTGTTGGTTACTGGCACTAAACAAGTGTCCAGGTTTTGACTCTTCGGCACCTGACAAACACAAACGCACACTTTCGCATCTGGTCATTCCAGACTAATCTGGGACATTAAAAAAAGGCATACCATCTTCTCTGGATTGCTGATAGGCTTAACTCTTCAGCGGTGGATTTTCTGGGTGGGGCTTTTACGTAAGGACTGGATATAAGAGAATCGTTTCTCAGGTAGGTCTATTTATAGAACATCTGTGCGGCTCTTTGTACATTTTATCGATGTGTTTGTTGTAATGTGTGAAATATTCATAATTGATGCAGCTTACGTGCAGTGTTGCATTGCACATTTTGCATTTTTCTATAATTTTCCCCGACAGTTAATGTGAGGTGTTATTATGGTATATATATTAAATATCGCTCCTCTGCAATCTGTTGAACATGTTTGATAAGCAGATGTTTATATAGATAACAGGACTTACTTCTGTATGGTTGTTGACTGGCAGGCCTTGTATGGGAATTTTAAATGTTGTTTACTTTTTGGAAAATTAGAATGACAATATAATACTTAAATTTATCCGACATTTGTTCATGCATGTCTTGGTTCTATTTTGGAACAGAACTTTTATAAGTTTGTAAAATATAGGTGTTTTTTTACACAAATAAAATTTTGATGTAATTGTTTATTATCACAAGTTAGAGATCCGGTTTCTCATTATTATCTTCAGCAACAATATTACCAAGGATTCAGGTTCAAGAGTTTTAAACTTTTATGTATAAACTGAAGTCTTTTTCTTTTAAAACAGAAATTTACTATAAAATGTGTCCCCTTCAAAAAGATGTTTGAAACAATCCAATTATAATAGTTGATCATTAATATATGCCAATAAATATCATTCCATTATAGTGTTGGGAGGGTTAATTGTTTTATTTGGGTTTACGTCCCTTTAACACATATCTAGGTCATATCAAGATGGAAGAAGGCTCAAAAGCATTTATTCTGTAGATCAAATTAATTTTCAGGTTAATTAAATTTTAACTGATATTTTTGAGAAATTATAGACAGTGTTTATTCTAATTAAAACTTGAACATCATTTTCACATTAAGGTTAGTTTCACATAATAGCATAGCACTTATGCAATCGGTGCTGATAATATTATGAAGCCATATAATTTAACATGTGAACCACATTGCCATGTGATATATATCTACAGGTGAAGGCTGCATGTTAATGTTCAGTTGAAGTCGTATATTTATAACTGTCTTTTTATGGCCACTGTATATTTATTAAAAGTTGCATATGATAATAAGAAACATGATATAGCCATTATGAAAATATAAATATTTAATAAACTTACACTGTTATGTGATTTTATGCAGCATTATTTTCTGTGCATATAAGATGTGTGAACGATTCAGTAACTTTTCCTGTTCAGTTTTAAACACAGTTTTCAACCTGCCAATAGCCAGACCTAAAATCTAATTTCAAGTAATATCGTGAGCCACAGCCAGAGTTTCAGATTGTTAAGTCCTCAATACAAAGGTTGCATGGTTATAATAGAGTTATATTTCAATTTTTTTTTTTAAATGTTATGCACAATTGTGTGTGGAAAAAAAATTGTATAAAAAATGCATTTTTTTCTTAATTAAAATTCAACCTTAAATTGTGAAGATAATAACAGGTAAAGATGTCTAATTTATAATTATCTGTCCACATATTAATTAAGTTAATCTATGATTTATAGTAAGAAAGGGATCTACTGACAATTTTATACAGCACTTTAATACATACTTGCAAACTTTTTGAAATGTTCATGGGAGAGAAATGCAGAAAATAACAAAATCTTAAAATGTCTAATACCTATATGCAGTGTTCTACACAACAACATAGTAGTGCAAACGGCCTCATTTAAGAAGTTCTGTGCAATAACACTAAGTTGAAGCAAGTCGATAAGCAAAGTTAAGGAATTATATGGATATATCAAAAGTGAAAATTGTGTGTGAAAAATAGGGAGACTCTGTCCTAAATAGGAAACATTGGCAACTATGTTAATATCTCAAACTTTTTTTCACCATTGCATTGAACTATGAATTCAGATCTTATTATA
>JAUMGZ010071680.1:0-18394 GCA_032359645.1 Pododesmus macrochisma | reverse complement strand
TATTGAATCACATCAAGTCTGCACTTTTTCAGATACCAAATTTTGACACGAAACTCTTACATCCTATGCGTTTAAGACAGTGTTGATTATTTAAAACCTTGTTAAACTCATGCCGACATTGTGTGTTGTTTATAGATGTTTGGAAAGTCTCAGAGAATACCGAACAATCATACATTTACCTATACGTAATAAAAACATGTGTACCTCAGTCATTCCACGGTGGTGGCTGGCCTTAGATATTTTTGTGATGTAGTTTTATGTATACTTTTATTGCTATTTGATGTTTGTTAACGTTTTCCTTGGTCTTCGATCATTTTGATTCAGATGTCATCATTCCAAACTTGATAATTTGTCAGTTATCAGCCCTTGTAGTTAGTGGTGGAGCATTCAACACAATGGCATACTGGTATTCAGAAAAGATAGACTGATGTTTTGTGTCTGTTAACAAGAATTGACCATGAAATTTATATTTTTGGCTTAACAAAAAACGCGATAATTAATCTCTTGAACTTTAACCAAAAACTGCGAAATATCACACCCGTGGAAATAACCACTTACACTTTATATTATGGTGAATTTAAATAAATGTATAACAATGATAACTGCTTTATATATATGTCCCCTACATCAGCTCAAACTATTGAAAAATGTTCAGTACAGACGCCAGCATCATCACCCAGAGTACATCTACAGATAACAAGGATGGCTGAATATATAATCAACAATAAACAAGTTAAATACCACACAGAATAAAATCCTTCCCAGCAGACAGAGGAAGAAATTACAAGACGATTTAATAGATTTATACACTGTGTATTTGATGATATAAGTGGTCTCTTACAATCAATACACATGCACGCTTAATGTCCTCTATACTTATGGTGTATAAATTAAACCAGCAGACCTTAATCTAGTGTATCTAGTTAAAGTATTAAACTTTGAGCACATAAAAAGTAATTTAACCTTCATTACTATTTATGACATTTGGAAAAAATGTAAACAAATGGGAGTCTTTTTTCTATCAAATTGTGCAGCAACTTGGACAAACCTTTCCATTTTTGGTAACAATGACCTTGAATGTTGCCCACTGATCCCAAGAAGATATATTTGTGGTAAGGATTAGCTCGTGCATGAAGTTTATAATGCATACATGTCATACAGCAAGGTTTTCTCAGCAATAAAAGTATATTTTAGTAGTAATAAGCTAGATATTTTAATTTCTATCTTCAAATATATATATATATATATATCAGACCAGGAACAGTTAAGGGAATTTGTTAATATTAAAGATGCTAACGAGTCAAAAGGTTCTGTAGTTATCTTAATTAGGAAAAGAAAAATTCTAGATCTAGTTTATATGACCTTTTAACTCATAAAAAGGTGTTGTTTGAATCTTTTGATGAGTAAAGGTGTTTGATGGGAGTGGACGAAAGTGAGAATAATGGATGGAAAATTGAATAAAATACCCACATGGTGATAATTAATTCATAACAATGAAAGTTGACATACCACAGTAAATATAAGGATTTATATTCCATTTCGAAAGAAACACATCTAAATCAGGGGGACAGAAACTCAAGGAAAACGAAAAAAAAAATAAAAGTCCACTCAACTAATTGAATGGCGTTTTTTGTTGAATGAAGTGGTTAAACTGGGACCCAGGATCACAGCCTTTCTACTACCATTAAAAAAAGTCTGTTAAAGCCGGATTCTCCACCATGTTGCATTAGGGAATCATAATTAATTAAATGCAATATAACAAGTTGAATAACCTGTTTCTTCTTCCCCCACTTTTATTCTCCAGAATAAACAACATCATGATTAATATTCAAAACCAATTTACGGTGCGCCGTATACAGATACTGGATTGATGGTCACGCATTTATACACATATACAACAGTATGATATAAAGCAGATGTGTTTTTACAAAAATCAGAAGAGTCTAAAAGAAGTAACTCAGAAAATCAATATTTTCTATATACATGTATTGTAGCTGCAACATAAATTGTTATTTGAATATTTCCAACTTACACTACAACACTTAGTATTGCAAACATCCCTAACATTATAACAGTTACCTTGGTGAGTCGTTTGTGTCAGAGACCTCGTGCTGCGGTGAGGATGATAACATTGCCATATCCAATTCTATATGTCTCTGTCTCAACACAAGACATTAGTCAGCTGATGTGACAAAACACATGCAGCGTGGCATGAAAATCTCTGGACAATTTTAGACAGTAAACACAATAGCACTGTGAGTAACGATTAATCCAAAACAGTAATTCTTGAATGTTATTCAATTAGAATGTTATCACTACCAGTACATACACATGCTGGAAAATGACATTTAGTCAATTATGAACACGGTTAGCTGTTATTGACTGTCTGTGGTATTTAGCATCTTATATATGTATACTGGTATATAATACTGAAGAGTCAAATCTTAGTACAATACCAATACCAGTCAAATCTTAGTATTATGATATATACACACCAAATTAAACATAGACAATACTCCAATATCAGCCATAAAGGAAGCTCACAATCATACCTTAGAACCAAGACACAAGATTCTTCAGAAATAAGCACATTAATACTACATTATACCACAAACAGTGTGTTTGACAGTTTTTCTGAGAGTTTTTCTATCACATCACTATAAGTAGTAATTACTTCAGCTGTTAATATATGATCCTCTTCAGTGACAGATATTATAAACAGCTGGTGACATACAGCTAAACTTTAAACATTCATCATAAAATAACTGTAACAGACAACAAATAAAACTTATGTGTTGTTATACTACAGATGTTATATACTACAAAAAGTAAAATTGACTCACAACACTTCTAATATTACACATATGAAACACTGGAGATATCTGTTCTAATATAAAATTACTGGTGACACACGTGGAAGATATCTGTTGGATTATATATATGTTCCAATATTATATCAATGACTCTTCATTTTGCCAAGTGAGTTACAAATCTTCCATTCACTACAGGTCACTTTATATGAGGCAGTTGAACTACATCTGTTCTAATATTCCAGTTAAGATCATTTCCTGGCCAGTTGAACTGAACGTCTTCATTTACATGTAACCCATTAAGGAGATCTCTAGACGGGTTTAACTACTGCCAGTACTGGATAAATGTTTACTTATATTGACCATAGCAATTCTCATCTATGGCTCAAATTTAAAATCACCTTAAAGTAATAAATTCTCCATGTTTATAACAATAACTGTTATATTTTTCAAAACTGAAAGTACGAAACCATTAAAATATCCCAAGATTTTGTATTTCAACAAGAATTAAAGCATCAATACAATGCTATCCATTGCCTGATACAACACAATAACAGATACAACTTATACACAATTACAGATGCAACCTATCTCAGACACTGACTATAAGTATGAAAACTCTTGTTAAGATATGTATAGGACCCTTCATGTTATTGATTGGCCTTAGATGTGTGCCCGTGTAAAGACAGCGATCTGTTTCCGGAGCTTGCCAGCACGATTTGACTGTTGGCACACAACTTCATTGATTGTTCCGACCTTACGTGGATTATAAAATAAACATAAATGTGACCACAAGAGATATAGACTTCAAAGTCAAGTACCCATCAATTTTTTATACAGTCTCCTCATCAATCAGTGGTATATGAGTATCACATTCAAAAGGTATGTTACTGAGGTTGAATAATTATGTATCTGGTGTTCTGTATTTTACCTTCAACCTCAACACTTTGATTCACACTTACATTTATGTCTTTGTTTAATTACTCTGTTGCAGTGCTTCTACAGGATGTGTCAATTAATTACCAAACACAAAAATGTATGTGTAAAACATGAATGATGAAAACAGTCAATGTTTTAAATACATAATTTAGCAATGAACAGAAGATGGCTATTAAGACAAAAAAAAATTCCAGCAGAATTAAACTTAAGCACAGGAACATTCAAGGATCAAATTCCTGCAACATTCACCCAATATGCAGTGTTGCTCTGGGTTTTGAAAAGCATGAGCAACATTTTTGGCCGAACCCGCATAGCCTCTGCGGTATATCATTGTCTCGAACAAGAAATTATATAAAATTGGAATTATATGTTCTTGCTAATTAAGTAATTTGTAAAATTGGGCGTCAAGCTATTTAAGTACAATTCAATTACCTCCATCTAGAACAAGAGGCCCATTGCCTTAACGTCCATCTGGTTTAAATGGGCCTATATGTAAATTTTTGGCATTTGAAAGCTTTTGACTGTAGGAATATGCCTTGAAAAAAGTTGGTTCTCCATGCCCTCAAGTTACTTTAAACCAATTAAGCACTTAGGCCTTCTAAGATGATGAAATTGGTCCAGTAGTGTTGGACAAGAAGTCAAAAATGTGAAAAAATATCATATTTGCTATACATGTATATATATAGTGCTGAACTTGGACCTCAAAATGCGTAACATTTTTGACCCATGGGTCATGCCTTGAACAAACTTGGTTCTCCATTCCCTAAAGTTAATACAAACCAAAGCATGGCCATCTTGTTTATTAGAAGATTTTTGAAATTTTGTCAAATTTTCCCCCTTTTTAACCCCAAAGTGGCACCATGTGGGGGCTGAGCCCCATCATTTGAACAAATCTGAACCCCTTTCCCAAAGAGAAAACATCTACCAAGTTTGAAATTTGTCCAGTAATATTGGACAAGAAGTCAAAAATGTGAAAAGTTAACATATTTGCTATAGTGTTGAACTTTGACCCAAAAGCGTGTAACCTATTTTTGACCCAAGATTCACGCCTTGAACAAACTTGGTTCTCCATGTCCTCAAGTAACCGAAACATTCAGCTCTGGGCCTTTTGTTTATTAAAAGAAGATTTCTGAAGTTTTGACAAATTTTCCCCCTTTTGGCCCCCTAGTGGTGCCCCCTGGGTGCCAAGCCCCTTCATTTGAACAAATCTGAATCCCCTTCCCCTAGGAATATTCCTACCAAGTTTTGAAGAAATGGGTCCAGTGGTTTAGGATGGAAGGGATTTGTATGAGAAAAGTCCACCTTGGATCTTTGGTCCAGATGGACTTAAAATAATCTGCAGTAATCACTGGTGTTTAAAACTGAAGAAAAATTCCAAATATATGCTTTACATCTCCATGAACCAATAACATGAATTATTTTTGATTTTATGGGATAATGATGCCAAAATTATGTTTGCAGTAGATATTGGACCTTGTTTCTCTTAACTGATGTAGATTTACAATGTCAAGAAACTTTTAAAAAAAACGACTCTATTACTTGATACTGCATAATGATATTCAGATATCACCAACACCTCGCACAAACTCTAAGACATATTCATCACCAAACTTCTATTTCCTAGGAATGCTTAGTCATGCATTAGTGGAGTGCAGTGATGGGAAATAAGAGTGGTGGTGATGTGATAGACAGGGAATAAAGATAGACAGTGTGTCTACAACACAGAAGGTCAACATTTAGTAAGCAGTAGGGTAGGGAAACAGAGCTGAAATTTCCCAGACAAGAACCAAAGTCTGTGCTGACACTATGAACCAAATTGGATAACGTGTGCAGTAGGTAGTGGGTTCGATCCCAGGACTTGCCATGCCTAAGACATTGAAATAAAATAAGCCAATATTATTGCTTTTCACTAAGTGCTCATCATTCAGGGTTGGATAAGGACTGGTTGGCTCAGTTTCAAGATAATTTTGATGTGTCAATCAATGATATTTTAGTGAGACAGCACTATAAAGTCACCATCAGTGTCAATAGTTACATGTAGACATCATCTTTATATGACTTAAATATGTGTTGAAAGGGATGTTAAACCCCAATAACACAAACTTCCTGTGGAAGTACCCTGATGTACCTTTAATGTTTGTATTTCATGTGGGAGTGCCCTGATGAACCTTTAATGTGGGAGTTCCCTGATGTACCTTTAATGTTTGTATTTCATGTGGGAGTACCCTGATGTACCTTTAATATTTGTATTTCCTGTGGGAGTGCCCTGATGTACCTTTAATGTTTGTATTTCCTGTGGGAGTACCCTGATGTACCTTTATTGTTTGTAATTCATGTGGGAGTGCCCTGATGTACCTTTAATATGGGAGTTCTCTAATGTACCTTTAATGTTTGTATTTCCTGTGGGAGTACCCTGATGTACCTTTAATATTTGTAATTCATGTGGGAGTGCCCTGATGTACTTTTAATGTGGGAGTTCCCTAATGTACCTTTAATATTTGTATTTCCTGTGGGAGTACCCTGATGTACCTTTAATATTTGTATTTTCTGTGGGAGTGCCCTGATGAACCTTTAATGTGGGTGTGCCCTGATGTACCTTTAATGTTTGTATTTCCTATGGGAGTACCCTGATGTACCTTTAATATTTGTATTTCATGTGGGACTGCCCAGATGTACCTTTAAAATATTTGTAATTCATGTGGGAGTGCCCTGATGTACCTTTAATGTTTTTATTTCATGTGGGAGTGCCCTGATGTACCTGTAATGTTTGTATTTCCTGTGGGAGTACCCTGATGTACCTTTAATATTTGTATTTCATGTGGGAGTGCCCTGATGTACCTTTAATATGGGAGTTCCCTAATGTACCTTTAATGTTTGTATTTCCTGTGGTAGTACCCTGATGTACCTTTAATGTTTGTATTTCATGTGGGAGTGCTCTGATGTACCTTTAATGTGGGTGTGCCCTGATGTACCTTTAATGTTTGTATTTCCTAAGGGAGTACCCTGATGTACCTTTAATATTTGTATTTCATGTGGGAGTGCCCAGATGCACCTTTATAATATTTGTATTTCATGTGGGAGTGCCCTGATGTACCTTTATAATATTTGTATTTCATATGGGAGTGCCCTGATGTACCTTTAATGTGGGAGTTCCCTGATGTACCTTTAATATTTGTATTTCCTGTGGGAGTACCCTGATGTACCTTTATAATATTTGTATTTCATGTGGGAGTGCCCTGATGTACCTTTATAATATTTGTATTTCATGTGGCAGCGCCCTAATGTACCTTTAATGAGGGAGTGCAATGATGTATTTTTAATGTGGGCGTGCCCTTATGTACGTTTAGTGTTTGTTTTTCCTGTGGGATTGCCCTTATGTACCTTTAATGCGGGCATGCACTTATGTACCTTTAATATTTATATTTCCTGTGGGATTGCCCTGATGTACCTTTAATGCGGGAGTGCCCTTATGTACCTTTAATGTTTGTATTTCCTGTGGGAGTGCCCTGATGTACCTTTAATGTGGGAGTGCCCTGATGTACCTTTAATGTTTGTATTTCCTGTGGGAGTGCCCTGATGTACCTTTAACGTTTGTATTTCCTGTGGGAGTGCCCTGATGTACCTTTAATGTTTGTATTTCCTGTGGGAGTGCCCTGATGTACCTTTAATGTTTGTAATTCATGTGGCAGTGCCCTGATGTACCTATAATGTTTGTATTTCCTGTGGGAGTGCCCTTATGTACCTTTGATGTGGGAAAGCCCTGATGTACCTTTAATGTTTGTTATTCCTGCGTGACTGCCCTGTTTAATTTTGCCTTTTCCATTGACTTATGCATTCAGAATATAGTTTCTTGGTATTTACTACTTCACAGAGTTGGGGAAAAAATGAAGGAAGGGATCAACTGACTAATATCATATCCCACACACAATTAACAGTTGTGAAATTAAACTGAAGGAAGAAACCATCTGCTATAAGAAATTCTTTGCTGTTGTAACTACATTTAGTAACTACGGTATAAATTACAATGCTATTTAAAGCACAAGCATCCTTCAAATCAAGTGCCAAATACAGTATTCAATCAAACAAATTTATATTTAGCCCACAAATCCTAATTCCATGTCTGTAATTAACGTATATTCAATAGTGATAATATATCCATGCATTTGAACAATAGAGCAATAAAGTCTCACAGCTGACATTGTTGTCTAACTTGAAATTATGGGGAATCAATAAGTACTGAGTTTGAATATTTCTATTCTATACAATAAAATGTCAATTATATTTAAACCAGCTTGTTATCATTATGATTCAAGATAATAGAAACAGCTTGTTATTATAAAGTTAATTTTCATTTTAAAATCAACACTGAATAGGTCCAAATATATGTATAATGCAGAAAAGTTTTTACAGCATTTTCAAAATGGTCATCTTTGCAAAGATATTTTTAATATCTGATGGACATCAATTTCATTAAAGCATAAAACGAAAATTTTATGAACAACATTCTGTAGATTCCGTAACATGCATTTTGTAATTAAGTAAGTTTTAAGAATCAGGGCTATTAAACTAGTGTTTTCAAAAGACGGCAAGAGGAGAGCATCCATAAAAAGTTTGCATGAATAAATTATATACAGTGAGATAATTAGCCTTATTAGGATCTTGATCTTTGATACAAATATTGTGTCTTAATACAACATACAAAAAGTCAAATGACTATAAACCTGGCAATATATCTTGGGTGATTGTATTTTATTTGCTTAAAGCAATACAATATATCACGCTACTTCTAGAGAGACATTCATTGCCGAGCAGTCATTGAACCAAACACTTCTCTTAAAATACCCATTTAACAACACTTCCAATATCAATAAATTCACTTCATCAAGTCTTATCAAATGAAACATCTGATTGTTCTGCCATGTGTAAACAGATTGCATCATAGAAATTATGTAAACATTGACACAGTTCAATTTATATTAATTAAAGGTGTACTACCTACAGGAGAATATTCTCACATTAAAAATTCAAACTTCGAATAATCATGGTTGTGACAAAAGATCCACCTAATATATTTTTTAAGTCTAAGATTTTAGAATGTACAAATTCAAAGTACACATAACTCTAATGGTGAAAACCCCATGTTTCTATCACTTAACTTTCTGGAGGAGATGAGGTAACAAGATTTTAAGATGGCCACCAGGTCAGCCATCTTGAATTTTTCTATTTCTGAAACTTTTCATGCCTATGCGACAAGAAGTAAGCGCATATCAAGTATTTGAAAGTCAACCCTTAGGTAGGAGGATCTCTATCTTCTGAACACATGACTGTATGAAAAAATATTTTTCTCCAAATTAATGTATCTGCGTTTAGCAAATAAAATGACAACAAAATGTAAATCTCAATGGGTTCAACACATGAGAGCACCAGTTTGATTAGTTTTTATAATAAAAGTATAAACTTTAAAATAAAAACGTTTTTTGATGTGCCGATAATATAACACTTCATGTTTAAAGCAATCAAAATTTGGGAAATCCTTCAAGACAATACATGTTCACCCCATATTCAACCTGCATTCACAATATCACAATTCAGAAGTGATATCATTTGACTGTTGATGTTCCACATCACATGATGTACAATGTAACACAGACAACACCATATGTAATGAAAGACAGAAATATCCTAAATGGGTATTGTGCACAGAATAACTGGATATCATACATGTATATATAAACATGGGAAAAACTAGTCTTAATACTATATCTACTGGGGATAGCTGTAAAATTAATGTGATATTGTAAAGTTAGGCTCTAAAATCTCTCATCATTAACATGTCTTGTAATTTACACTAATAATATGACATGTGAACCATAGCTGTGGAACCAGTTCAACTGCCCTGTTAATGATAACAAATGCTTGTCTACATTGGAACTCTGCTAAAATCAATACAAACAAATATTGAACAATCATTAGACTCTCGTTGGCAGAATCCATCATCAGCATTAATCTAATCTCTGCTAACTTTTACAATAATCAAATCATCACATTGAATCATGGAGCTGCACAAACTACTACATTAAATCTATTTAACCATGTGTACGGATAAAAACATTACTTGTAGCATTCAAAATGGCCGACACAGCCTCCCCAACATAATCTCATCCTATATAAAGTGATCATTCTAAAATTGTAATCTTTAATAAACAAATGAAGACTTGGGTAAATTCTGTACATTTGTAAATAAGAGGTCCAAAAGGTTTGGATGTGCTCAACTGACATCATGGGTTATCTAACCTACATTTGATAATATTTCGCGTTATAACATTTTGATTGACAATGTATGTATATGAAAAAAATATTGCAAAGAAAATCCCACCAATAATTATTGACAATAAGCTTAGTCTAACAAGTGGATCATTTGGCCTCCACATATATCTGGTTGGAATTAGACCATACTATTTGGCAGCTGATAAAGTTTATAAAAAGGATTTTGAAATGTAGTGAGTTTTCCCCGTTTTGATCCTTAATTGATACCCCTGTGGTCCTAGCTACATTATTTAAACAAATCATTATCCCCTTCAACGAAGGATGCTTACTATGGTTTTTGGTTTTAATAGAGGCTTTGCACGTTCACCCAAAACTGGCGACTTAAAGGGCTACTGGCCAAAATTTACCTGTATGGAGGGCAACTGGCGAATGTTGACAATATAATATTACTAAATTTGGTCATATTCACACAGTCGCTAAGGATTTAAATACAAATAAATTACTTTTTCTTTAACATCATTGTAAAGCATGATTTTAATTCTTTCCAAATATATCAATTTCATGAAATTCTGTGCGTGCATAACGGATTATTCGCGCATTTTCTACACCCTGTTTTTCCACTATATAATATGATTACAGCATCTAAGATTGCCCTCAAACATGGCGGACCGGTGACGTCATGTGCAATGCCTCTATTGGTCAAAATGATTTTAGGGGAAAATCGAAATTGTAAAAAAGTGTGCATGTTAATCTGACTTAATCAGGCATAACCTATTAATTGTTTATCCAAGAGTCACACCTTGAACAAACTTGGTCCTTGCTACATCATAAACTACCAAGTCTAAGCACAACAGAACCACTAAGCAATGCAAGACATCTGCAAATAGACATAACTCTAACTGTGTGTTGCAGGGATATAATTAGGTTTGTATTTATATAGGGGGCACATCACAAATGGATATACATGTATCATGAAAAGGTTGTATAAGAAAGTAGTACCAAAATTTCCTAAGTGCTTTTAAAATAGCACTGTGTTTGAAGGTAAATGTTGATAAATGGATTCAAGTATAATTATATTTGTATTCAGGAAGGTTTTCTTGTTGTATAAAGATGGGTTTTGAATAAAGTTTGTTAATTCAGCGTCGTAGGTAACTATTTTTTAGAGTATCCCCAGAGATAAATTAAGAGAGATTTTGGTGATTCCTCCGTTTCTGGCTCCAGTCATTTCAGATTTTAAAAATGCATATAAAAAAATGGTGTCAAGTTTTCCTGTAAGATGTCTATTTGTGTACAATGTAAGTTGTTTGTCCAAAATACGCATTTTTAAAAAAAAACTGTGTCATTTTTCCATTTAAAGGTGACAAGTAAGGATTATATTGTGAATTCCATCTGGTGCCTGCCTCCTATAATGATCAGAGGCCATGATGTTCATCTATCCTATATTTGGTATTGTGTAGAGGCTTTCCTGGGTTTTTTTGTTCCAATACATATTTAATATGTATATAAATATCGAGAAAATTTTATGCTTAGAAATTAAAGTGTCTGTAGTACAAAATATGCTTTGAAATTGTAAAAAAAAATCGAGAAAAGGTATTTCAATATATTTCATATACAATTTCTTTGAGTGTTTTCAATTTTAGAATTTGAACTTTAATTTTAGCAAAGATGCATTCCTACAAGTATTAGTGAGTGACTTATATTCCAATATTATTAGAGATCTCCAACTTGGAATCTTCAACCATATCAAATTCTGGATTATAAATGTAATTAAGATACAAAAATGCACTTGTACTTACATAGGAATGGTTTCTGAAGCATCTTCGAAATCCTGTAAAGAATCAATAAATTTCAAAGTTATTAAGTGTACCAATTTAAGTCACAATTAAGTAAGAGTCCACTCAAAATACCTTTTAATCAACTTACTTTGTGCAATAATTAACTACGCAATGAGACAGCTTAAAAAGTCGACATGATGATATTAGACAGGTAGAGGGTAGAGAGGCTGACCACAGGGGCATGTTACAATAGTTTCATGTCATTCAAATAGCCATCTGTATGAATTGCCATCCTACGAATGCTCCCACCATCCCCACTAAAATATCCCAAAAGGTAGACTCGATTACAAACCTAGATGTTTTCAATCGAAAGAAATTATCCGTTCTTGGACATAAAATATGGTTGTTTTATCAATCTACCTATTGAATTTTTATAAACTGTGCTTGTTTTAAGTTTTTTTTTTTTGTTCCAACACATCTTGATTCTATCTGCTTGTGACAGTGCACACTTATGGATGGTGACTTTTATAGTGCTGTCTAACTGAAAGATCACATCGAAGACACATATTGACACGATAAGCACTTCATTCGGTCACATTATCCAGACACAGAGCCAACCATGCAGTCCTCCAACTCAGAATGCTGAGCGTTTAGGAGTGGTTACCTAATATTAACATTTAAGGTGTAACCCAGTCAGGAATAGAGAGAGCCTTTGACCTACCGCACACGAAGCAAACACTCTCCAAACTGAGTCCTAAAGTGAAAGTAGAATTTTTATCTTAAAAAAAATTAGTATCTAAAGTGGAGGTCTAAGGAACATGTAAATATGTTGTCGTCCTGACAACTTTACGACCATTATAAACTAAAAGTGAAAATGTAAAATAAAATGCCACAGTGCTTCAAAGGAAGCAGGCCTGTGCTCGTTCCAATGACAATCACAAATGTCAACAGTGACAAAACTGTCAAATGGATCCAAGTTAAGGTCCACTGTCCATGTTACACATGTCAAGTTTACATACGACATTGTAAACAGATTATGAAACAATGATCCAAAGTCTGGCTATGATTCATATCTGAGACTAAGAGAATTCTTTAATTACCTCGTCCTCGTCGTCTTGCAATGTGGCCATGGCTTTGGTTTGTACAAACTTTCGCTTCCTGGGTGATATGACGCGAGTAATGGCTAGAACCAACAGGCGGATCCGGATAAATCAAAGCATGTCATTTGGCTAATTTATAAATAATACAAATATAAATGCATCAGAACTGTTGTTCTTTTCCCCAGGAGAAATCTCTTAATATTGAAACTAATAAAGGGGTAAAGTACTATCTATCTGAGTCATTGTAAGCAGAGGCATATAAGAGAGTTATACGTTTCTGTTGTAAGTAAATACAGCACTTGGCAACAATTTTGACTCATAATCATGATCCAAACTTAATTTGTTTGCTATTAATTAATGATTTATTTACGAATAGTACGGCTTTCTTTTTATTGAATAGGAAATAATTTAAGAAAGAAATATTCATCAAAGCTGGTAATCCCAGATCAAAGAATGTGAACAACAGAACAATACACCTTGATATATCGAATAAACTTCAATTAAAATATAATCAAAGCAGTGACGTCACCAATCAAATCAGTGCTTACGCTATAGTAGGCTATATCAGCTAACCCTCCATACCGACCAGTTAACCCACGTGACGTGGTGAAGTGTCAAACCCATACCCATACCCACGTAATTATATATAAGATGGCTTTATTTTTCATCAGACCACGACTATTTACTTTATAAACCAATTTTCAAATTAAATTTTTAGTCAACCCCCTAGATCGAAGTATTTTAATCACAGACCTCTTTACTAACATATGTTAGTGTAGAGGTCTGTGGTTAGTATAGATGTCTGTGCTTTAATTAAATGAATACTAAAAGGACTTCACTTTAAAAAAAAAAATATAAGTTCACAGTTCTACTAATATTTCTACGACTTAAATCATTTTTGTGAGATGATATATTCTTGCTTTATATGACACCGGTTAGTGTACCAGAAGTCGACGTTCACAAACTTAAAGTAGAAAAGCCGTCATTTTATCATTATTCATCGAGATGTGGCAAGAACGAATGCCAAAACTATGGTGGCTCATTTGTGCCATGTCGACTTTTCGTTATTTCGGGGCAAAAAGACGACTGAACGAAAAGACGGCAGAACGAAAAGACGACAGAACGAAAATTTGACAGAATCAAAAGACTACAGAATTGCGGCGAAAAGACGAAACATAACCCGCAAATTAGCGACCAATTTTTGTCGTCTTTTCGCTTGGCGCTCTGTCGTATTTACGCCCCGCAAATTAGCGATTTTTTTCGTCTTTTTGCTAATTTGCTACCTAATTTGTCGTCTTTTTGTCCCGCTAATTTGCGATCTAATTCTTCATCTTTTCGCGCTGCTAATTTGCAACCTATATTTGTTGTCTTTTCGCCCCGCTAATTTGCGATCTAATTTGTTGTCTTTTCGCCCGGTAATCCAGTGTAGTATGAATTTGGAGATGATTTTGTATCAATGAAACTGAATGAGTGATCAGAGGTTATGTCTGTTGACGTGGTGCTTACATCACTATGAATTTAATGATTTCAATGTTTGACAACGACATCGTACGTCAAAACAATATCACTATATTCGTATAATATTTTAAAAGTACATGGCAACACGTAAATATCAGCAGAATTACCACTACTGACTACTTAAGTCAGAGAGGTGAGAGTGTATTTATAAAAGAAATAACATAAGATATTATGAATTTTAGATGACTTTGATTATCAACGACCTTATATGTGCAAAAGGTACATTGAAAACGACATCGCTGTATTTATATGATATTTTAAAGTTACATGGCAAAATCTTCAACGGCAGAATTACTTGTACTGATCTATTAAGCCAGAGAGGTGTCACTGTATATATATTACATTTTTGAACCACCAAGACATAATATGAATTGGTCGATTCCAATGATTGAAAACGACTTGCAGAAGGTAAGAATACCACGTCCCTGTATTTATATAATATTTAAAAGATACCTGACAAAGCGTTAACGGTTAAATTACCACTACTGATTACTTAAGTCGTGAAGTGAGAGGTGTATTTATATAATATTTTTGAACAACATAGCATGTTTAGTTATGAATTTAACGATGCCAATGTTTGAGAAAGACCTCGTACGTGAAGACAACATAACTGAATTTATATAATATTTTAAAAATACATGGCAAAGGGTTAACGGCATAATAACCACTTCTGACTACTTAAGTCAGTGAAGTGAGAAGTGTATTCATATAATATTTTAAAGTTACATGGCATAGCCCAAATGACACAGAATTACCACTACTGTTTAGTCAACAACAGTGAAGTGTATTTATATAATATTTTAAAATAACATGGCATGTTATGAATATAACAACTCTAATGATAGACAAGAACCTTATACGTTAAAATATTTTAACAAATTATGCATTTTTGAGGTTTTTTCATTTCATTTTAGTCGACTGCATGTTGACTCAATAATGCACATTGAAAAAATAACGTGTTTATAGCGTTTGTCGCATTTTAACGACGCATAATAGCGTTTTATTATAATAAGACCACTCTCTTGTGGTTGCGGGTCAACTGGGATGAATTTGCGTTTACTTTCTTTACAAAATATGTTTTGTCGGTTAGTTAATAATATCATATTGCCATTATTATTTGTTAAGAAATATGCCGTCTTAGTTGACGTTGTTTTTGAATCCCAAGTACCACAATCATCCCAACACTGCATTGTATTGCCATTAGTTTTCCTATCTTAGTTCATACAGTTATCTAAAACCACATACACATTTTCTTTTATCAAACGAGGTATTTCTGTCTCGTTTGCCGTTTCAGAGGACAAAATACGCGCAACTTCTTCAGTTCTTCAAGTTTGTTAAAAGAAGTACTGCTATTAGAAATATTTGAAAAGACGTCAGAAGAAGATACTTGTAGCTTCACAGGTGTTGATAATAAATGCACCATGTTCTGTCGTGAATGATGACATTGTAGCAGTCTTTTCTTGATATTCAATGTTATCAAACTGATCAACAAAACCAAGGCCAATATTCATATCTATATCGCAACGTTTGATTTCTAAAGTAGAATCAGAGATGGTAGGGTACATGTTTGTTTTATCAAATTATCTCTGAATGTACTATTTAGTGGCAGAAAATCGTCTAAATTGATAGTATATAGGCTCCACTTCATTTCTAGCATCAATAGGAAGTAATGGAGTGAAATAATTAGGAGTCCACGTACCACAGAAGGGGTAAATTGTATGTGTCCACATCACGAGAATAGGGTCACCTGTTTTTCGCTTACCAAGAAGATAAAATGTCGTATTGAGGTAAATGTACACTTCATCTATTATCCCGTTTCTTGGTGGATAGACGCTTCTAATGGGCAAGTTTAACACAGTCGCCGCGGCTCTTATAGCGTGTGCTGATTGAAAAGTATAACTTATTGTGGTGTCAATACATGAATCTTCTATAGTTACAGTGCAACAATCTAAATTGTGATCTTTACTCTTGATGTACTATTCCTTGTTTTTATTTATCTCGACACATGTCTTGACGCGAAGTTCTTTAGATAAAGATTCGTTACCCGTTATAGCTATGGATAACGCGTTGAACAGACAGTTTCCGTAGCCAATGCTAAAAATTAGTACACTGTTATATTTTATGTGACCTACAGAATTCATGATTAGTGACGAAACGCGGTCTTCCTTCAGATGCTTCATAGCGGTGTAATCACGTTTGGATGGCAAATGAAACGTTTTGGAGTTTTCATATCCTAAAAAAAAAATTCTATCTTTGCTCCATCAGAAATAATACCTGTTTTAACACAATGTTCTTACCGCGCCAATGATTTGTCATAATCAAAAGACCCATTTAGTTTCCATGAACAAGCCCGACATATAAAATCTAACGATGTTTTTTGAAGGAAACTAAAATGTTCAGTGTTTAAATTTTGACATGCAATGTGAAACCAAGCATCACATTTTTCACATGCATTTGTCTGATTACCGCAAAGACTTGCCACAATCACCACAAGGGAATGCGGGATTCATAATTGAAGGAATAAACAATATCAACCAAAAAGACGATAATGGATTGATAATAGTGAAAACTAGTGTATGTAATATCTACAAGGAAAAGTGCATTCATTAATTTAACAATATGAAAGAACTAGTACTTAAACAAAATATTGGCGCGTTCAAATTTGACAACTGATATTCAATATACGTACATTCTCTTTGGCATTCAGCAAATCAATGGGCTTTCTTTGTTCCTCGGGTGAGTTCATGAAATGTACTTATAACTTTCCAACCAATGATGTTCCCGGAACTTTAAATCACTGAATGCTTGGTAAATGTATCCTTTGTTAACCTGAGTTGTTTTAACCTGGTTGCAAGTTTTTAAGATGACGTTTTGTAAGGTAAGTAAGTACATGATTTAATTGGCTATTTGAATCTCGTGGTATAATCCACGACAGACATTTTCAATTTGATCGCTACACAGGAAACAAGTCAAGAATAGCCATTTTCGGTTCCAGATATATAACAAGACTCGAGAGATTTTGCGATGGGGACATGGGGGTCCCGGGCACAGTTCGTTTCTTTGGAAAGGGTGGCATGAGACTGGACAACCTGCCTGAAGACATCATAGTTCAGCTCATCCATTTTAAACCAGATGTTGTCTTCATCCATCTCGGCGGCACCGACATTCGTCACGACTCATTTTCTCGTCAGATTTTTGAAAAGATGGTCCATTTGGTCCATCGATTGAAAAATTCTCTGGAGTGAGGGATGTGTTCGCTGGCGAGATTGTGACAAGGGGCAACTCTTCAGGTTTGAGAAACAGCGATAGGCAGTCAACAACTTGTGGAAGAAGACATTTGGGAAGTTTTTATTTAGGTTTCCTTAATATAGATTCCCATGCAAAGGACTTCCTTCCTGATCGTGTCCACCTCAACACCATTGGCTTTGTTCCAGATCAAGAGTCTCCTGTGTAGCATCAAAGGCCATTGAATACCAATCAATGACAACAAAACGTCCCTTGTCAGGGCCAACATTTATCAAGAAAAGTTACGCAAAAGAACGATGAAATAAATAGAACAAAACACAATTAAAAACACTTAAGATATATATTAGAAATAATAGTATGGACACAAAAATCAAACAACACACATTTAAGTTGTAACACAAACACACATCATGCAAAACTATATAATAGCGTGACCCTTGTCCTGATGTCAGGTCATGTTGATGCAAAGTAAACACGGTCATTGACTGTGTCAACGTGTATACACAGCTAAGAACGATGTTGTAACAAGCTGGCCACGTCACATCTGTGAAACTCCAAGTTGTGTACTGGTCGTTTTAAAGGCCTAGTACATTCAGTTTTAAAAATATTTACTTTAAATTCGGACAACGTATTTTATTATGCATCAGGAGTTTACAGTTCTTTCAAGTCGGCAACTTTTCTCAATAGTTTACCCCAAGAGGCCCTGTACATTCTCCAGTCGCTGAATAGTAATGTTGTT
>JAUMGZ010071569.1:0-15299 GCA_032359645.1 Pododesmus macrochisma | reverse complement strand
TAGTGTACTCCACTATACTGTTTCTCTCCCTTTGTTTACTGCTCTTCACTAATAGTGTACTCCACTATACTGTTTCTCTCCCTTTGTTTACTGCTCTTCACTAATAGTGTACTCCACTATACTGTTTCTTTCCCTTGTTCTCTACTCTTTACCAAAACTGTATTACACGATACTTGGTCTGAACCCTTGTCCATCGGGACTGTATGCTTCTACACCTATTCTCTTACTTTGTTTACTGCTCTCCGCCACCAGGCCTTTAACCTAATTTGAATTTATGCTAGCGGACATCTAATATTTTGATACAGATACCTATGGAATAATAAAATGTGTTGTAAAATGCAAGTGCGTTGTATTTTCTTTTGTTTACGAAGTTGTTGACTATTCAGTAGTGTGACAAATGGATATATATATTAATTAACTAGCAGCACAACGCCGGACATTTTTCGTGTGATTTCCTGGAACATTTTAAATATTGACGAAAATGTACATTGTACTAAAACAGAATAATTCGTGGATTTGGGAGCAATGAAGAAAAATACCATTGATGTACTATGTAAGTTAAACAAAATACAGCGAAATATGCCTCATAACGACAACAAAAATGGATGCATAAGACCATAATACCCTTCAGATAGGTAATCAATAATCTTTGACGCCAAACAATAATGGGGTATCCTACATGGATGTTCCTTCAGAGTAACACTACTATGGCCTACGAATGCTTACATGACCTTCCTGTAATCATGTTGAAATGTTAATTAAATGTTTATTATATTTGTTTCAAATATGTTTATGTTTTGGCACAAGTTTGTGGCTATATTCTGCAAAATTCAAATTTCATGCTGACAGAGTTTGCTATGACTAAACCTACAATTCATGTTGAATATACGGAATGTCGTTGTCAGTGTTCGAGTTTGGCTGTTATATTCGATGCTATATTTTTTTGTAATTTTTGCATACATTCGTCAATACTTCCAATATGACATGCATTATACTTGCTTAATGTGTATGTATGATTTCATTATATAACAATACACATACATTCGGAATGATATCACAATGCTCGTATGTGTACAGCGTTTTGGAATAATAAAACAAAATTGGACCAACAACTAAAATATTTTAAAAAAGTTGTTATAATCTCAAGGTACTTTTTGTAATCGCATACAAATTGAGATAGTAATGTAATTCAATGAAATACGTATATGTCATAAGTGTATATATTGAAGTTGACGAGTGTATGTTATCACTATGTTAATTCATCCTCCAAACCCAATATTAACAGTCGATACAGTTTATTGTTAACCTTTGACTAACATATGCTTTCTTACCTAAGGTTATGAAGCTAAATATAAAATAATTTAAGAAACATTGAATCGAAACCTTATTATAGTTTACTTCATTTGCTTAATAATATACATATTAGCTATCTATTTATTCATGAATTAAACTAAAATCGTTTTATCACTAAGCTTTATTGAGGGTTCACGTTCAGGTTAATGTGTATATGTATAGTGCATTTTTAAACAAAATCATTAGCATGATTTGAACACAGACATTTTAAACACTATAAATATTCTGCATTTAAAGAACCAATCAAAATGCATTATTGAATTTGGAAACACTGAAAATACAACGTAAATATCAAAGTTTCTTGAAGTTTTAAGAAAGATAGTGATTGGCAATAATGAGCAATAAACAAAACCAATTTCATTATACATGTATAAATAAAACAAGAAGAAATAGGATCAGCATACCAAAGGTTATTGACAAACGAACAATAGCCTCATCAAAACGTCACCACCAGAATGAACTAGCAACGTGAGACGGGTATTATAACTGACGTTAAACCATCTAAATGAGTGAGAGGACCTCGCCTTTGACCCGAAGTCAAGCTCCAAGTCAACAGGGGAAAACTTATTTTGAATAGACAGGACGTTGATAAATTAAAGTTCTGAAGCACTAAGTGGGTAGGGGTGGGGGTGGTGGTGGTGGTGGTTGTTAAAATCACGATGGTAATGAAGGAAAGAAAACCACACTCGAACAATACTATAAAATTTACTTGCCAAAACTTTAGATGTGCGCGCAGTCAAGTAGGAATTATGTACTAAGTAAACACGAATAATCATAAATTGTTTGAACACTTTTTAGTATTGTAGTTTGGTACAAACCTATCCTGGCATTTCATGTTCAACATTATTACAGAGATAAGTCACAAGTACGTTTGTAACATGTTACATATAACTGGTTGATTGACCATCAGTATATTTTGTACTTTAACTAACTATTTTGTAGGCTCAACGTAGTGGATTCCAAGGATGTACTTGCGGCTCAAAACCACAAAATAAACACAAACCAGCCGTCCCTTTTACATACGAACAGCTCAAATCTGGACATGGCATGATTCGACTCGAAGCCGGTAGTAATAAATTTGCAAGTCAAAAAGGAATGAAAATTGGCGCTGTTCGGCATATATCTGACATAAAGTGTGACCAGTTCTCCAAGGAAGCAAACGGATTTATCAATCTACAACACGGTACAAATAAATTCGCCAGTCAGAAGGGCATGTCGATGGGCAGCATCCGGCATATCGCTGATATCCGCGCAGACGATGCTTGCGATGAAGGTAAAGGCACTATCAATCTACAGTGCGGAACGAACAAATTTGCAAGCCAGAAGGGCATGACGTCAATGGGAGCCATACGTCATATAAGGGATATCAAATGTGATGATGTTTCTTTAGAAGGCGCCGCTATTATAAGAGGTGATATGGGGTACAGTGGAGGTTCAAGCCAGAGCGGGATGACGTCATTTGGTGCCATCAGACATATTTCTGATATAAAGGTCAATGACCTTGCAGAGGAGGAGGGAGTAGAGAAGCCAAAAAAAGTTGATGCAAGACAGCAATTGGAACAGCAGATGGAGGGACAGTGAATGAAATACTAGGAATTGATAAAAGAACTGGATATGGATGATCATGGACATAATCCAGTTTTATCTGCGCCAAAAACTATCCAGCTTTTCTGCTTGGTTAACGAGTTTATTTCGTTTAAACCAAACTATTGTTGTTCAACCATGACATGAAACCACGGCTCAAGTGAATAACAATTTAATGACCTCGATACTAGCTTTCGATTGAACATTGTTCACCCTTTACTGACATGTATGTCATATTTGGTGTTACGTTCATATGTGCTTTGTTACAAACTTGATCATGTGGAGACTTTATCGTGTTTAAACTGTAATGTAATTCTTTCGTCTTTCAATATTTAAGCAAAAGGCAATTCATGTAAAGAGCAGTTGTAATACCAAGAAACTATTATGTGTCTCAATTTTGATAAATGTTCACAGTGATAATAAAGACAACTAAACTTATAATAAAGGCTGTTTAGTTTATAAGTTTCTTCGGCAAACAATTGACAATGGTTACGTATATCTTATTATACATTTCGTTGAACAACAGCCTTTAAATGTAGTGCAGTCAAAACGGTTTTTTTTGGCAGACATGTATTTATAGGCCATACATAAAAGAGTTTCTTAAAATAAATAACATAACAATAGATTTTACAAAGCAAATGAAATTAATGACTAACAAGAATTATATAAAAAAGACAATAATAAAAGAATTATAAGTACAAAAATAACGATCATCATGATGAACAAATAGTATCTACACGACTATTTTAAAGATTAAGTTTTTTCGATTGGTATGTGGGTTGCTATTTTGTTTCTTCGTTTCATTATGTCATTATTGCATATGTACGCACATAAAAAGTTGTCCTTTATACAATGAAAAAACTTAACTGAGTCGTGGAATATGTTAACATTCAAACAAAGTGTAAGCCTTATTAAGGACAGACACACAGATGTTCTTCTTTTAGTTTTAATCATTACTTTGGCTGTAGAATGTTTATAACACCTGTTTGATGCTAATCGAATGCAAAAATATGATATTTATATGAAAATGATCACAAATAGACATAATTGATAATGAACATGCTTTTATTGAAGGGTGAAATATTGTAGAAGTTTAAACGTTTTCAGCAGGAATGCATGTAATTTGGTTTAGTGATTGTCTCGTGTAAACACATATTGCATGTTATAAGTCATAAATTTTTATATATTTATATTCTTTTTCTACGTCATCTTCGTACTACAGTGTTTGGTTTTTGTTATCGTCTGCTCACACGTCGAAGTACAGCTACACCTCGAAGTGATGTTGACGCGCGGTGTATTCTGTAGCATGTCTAACGCTTGAATGTCTGCTTGTTTATACGGGAGTTTCGACTTCCTTTCTTCTACAACTAACCGTCATCTGCCGTGTACCGAAGAGACGTGTCTCGCAAGACGAGCAATTCTATATAACTACGTCATCGGTTCATCTGTGGCTTTATAGTAAGTATATAACACAATTTACATTGGGATCATATTGGAATTTCAGATTAATGCAGATGATCAACTTGGAATCATGATCAACCAGACGCATACGATGTATACAAACTTATAAGACAATTGCATTTCTTCAAAGAAAGCTTTATGCACTGATCTAATGATTAATTACCCAAGCTGATTTTTTGTGTCTACATATATAACGATTATTTTTATTAAATATCACTTTTAACATTGAGATATATAACTTTCATGACAGTGCATTGTTTATGATCATGATTCCAAGTTTAAATTCCGGAACTCGAAGCTTCCGTTTTGTCATTATTGTAGGGCTTTCAAACTGTGGGGAATGGCTTTGGCACCTCTAGTAATGCATAGAAATTTAACACTTCTTGCATATAGCTATTCCATAATATATTAGCTACTTAGAATTGAACAGTTAATTGAATCTTAATGAACAAAGAATTATATCACCATAGTATAAAGTAATAATTGACATTTGTATTAAACGTTATATCTCTTTATAATTGTATTAGTGAGAAATGTCAAGGGGCAACGAACCTTACTTTTCGTTACCTATTTCGAATTCCAAAAGTTTTGGTTTTATACAGTTGTAATTCGAGCAACATCTTTTAAAAGGTACTCACCGTAGTTATAAAAATGAATTATGCAACGGATTGTTCAATTTTTGAAAAAGGTGTTATTGCTTGATTTTCTCAAAATCTTAATTTGTAAAATGAATGAATTGTATACTAGAAATATAGTTCATATAACATATATCAGTCTTAGTAAAAGCACTATACAATTCTCTTTCCTTCGTAAGTTACAATTGCAAATATTTTTCTTTAATCTGCATGAAAACAAAGACATCATCTCAAAATTATAAAATGGAATTTAGAAAGAATTGCATCTGAATCAGAGGGACTGACGGCATATTAAAGGTAAACATATCAAATGGCAATAAAGATATATAAATCATATCACAAAATATCCGAGGCCAATACATTTATTTCTAAATAAATTGAAACAAAAGAGAAGTGACAAAGTATAAAAAAGAGTATTTGAAATATTGGCATACATATACTTGAATTTAAAGACACTACAAACTAGGAAAACATTAGGAGATATAGCTAGCAGAGTTAAAAAGAATGACAAGAATAAATAAGAATTAAAATTTACAACCAGGACAAGCTTTCTCTGTACCATGCTACTATCCAAACGGTAACATATCAAATAGATTTAATAAAAGTAAGGAAAATATTCTTGAATCATATAGGGACTTACTAATTACTATAATATAACATACTTCGCATGTGAGGTCAGATATTCCCAACTGAGGAGGTAACAATCTCTCCTATCTGTCCCCTCCTCCAGCTAAAGTCACTCAATGCTATTTCCCCAAATAGAACGATTATAAACACGAAAATTCTTGACACACCAATTATAATAAATTAACAACACGTACAAAATTGACATCAACGTTATTACGCGCAATAAACCATAAAAAATCTTACAAAAATATGAAGAAAAAACTCCCTGAAAAAAACTTACGAAGCAATTTGAATATATGCGTAAACATATTTAAATGTAGATGACAAAGCTAATTACGCCAAGCGGGGGAATTTCGTACAATCCAAAGCATATACAGTTTACTGAACATAAAACAGCAATGCGTTGATAGAAAATCAAACATACAATTTGCTACTGATGTGCATTCAAAAGTTTAATTACAAACCGAGGTATAGAGCTACTTTAAAATTACGGACTGTGGCAGTAAAGGTAGAGATGTAGAAACATTTAACTCTTAATAACACGTAGAAAATACAGAAGTGTTCAAATGTCTTGTATATTAGGGATATTGTAAAATATGTATACCAATTATGGTAGCATGTGTCGAGCTTACAAGCTAATGACAATCACGTAACCAATTAGTAGTTTTAATTTATTTATTGTATTTTTTTTTTCTTTAAATTTTACTGCTCGAAAAAAAATTGTTGTTGTGACCTACAGATCAAATTCAGTTATATAGTTGACAATTAAAACTTTAGAATAAGAATATTAATATATATATATATATATATATATATATATATCAATTTATTCAGTACAAAACCATGAAATAAACTCACAAGACTTGGGATTAAGTGAGCTTTGGAGATACCTAGATACTAGTTGTGTTAACGCGCTGACAAAATGTTACATATTTGACAATACCTATTTGCAGTGCATGGGTTGTTGTCACGGTTAAAGGGATCAAATAGTTTCACTTAATCCGGAGATTATGGTTTGTAGCCCCTAACGAATAAATATTAATTATGTTTTTACATTAATCACAACCCCATCTCTTCAGGTGCGACTTTTATAATAAAAGTAGAAATTATAGCATATAGAAACGGTTTTAATTTAGATTTTCACACCAAGTTTTAGAAACGGCTAGTACAACATTTTCAAACGCCCATAGTTGCAATATAAAAATGTATGCTGTGCTACACTGACAATTATTTAAAAGACGACTGACCAACAATCAGAGAAAACCGTCATACACACCACCATAAAATTGTTCTTACTCTAAGGTATTAACAACCAAATGAAATGCTTTTCTTCTTAGAAAAGAAAATGATTCCCCAAAAGATGACATTTCAAAGTCTCTTGTAATGAAAGAACATAAGATATGAAGAAATAGGATCAACAAAACAAATCAAAAAAGCCCCAAAATATAAGGACGTTAAAGCAGTTAAAGCACTTATAGTATTCATAATGCTAGGAATAATCAAACACAAAAGGCGAAATAATTACGTATTGAGATGAATATATTATGTTGTTTAAATACCGTTGTATAATTTGTTTGGTAAAGATACACGTCAAATAATGGCAATGTATTTAAAATCTGTTTATAAATATAGTTTAGGAATCTTTTTTATACTGTTTGTGTGCAATTACATATTTTGAAATTGTTTGTGTGGACATTTGACTGTTTTTAAAGATAAGTTTTTTCATGTGTCTATAATTAAGGAAGAGTACCGTCTGAATCAGAAAACTTGACGATCTAGGAAACATTAACATACATCAAATCACGATAAGTCACTTAAAACACATTAGCATTACAATGGGAACGAATAGTTCACCATTGATAGTTGTTGACAAAGTAACGTATGGCTAATTCACAAAGGAACAAATAACAACTAAAGTACTGTCACATACATTAGTAGCCACCTACTTTATTTTTCTATATATCTAAAGTAATTTTCCGTTTTTTCAAAATGCAATTGTTAACTCATTTCTTTACCGAAATAGGTGAAATTTTACCACAAAATGTAAACATTTATAAAGTTGTCGTAGTTATCAAAAGGTTTCCCTTTTGTAGTTGAAAATATTGGGAAAGAATTGAACATGTTTGAAACTTTTCCTTGACAAAATATACTACATAGTTATAGTTAATTTAAGTAAAAAATATATTTTCCTGCATTTAACTAAAGATTGTTTGAAGTGTTCGTAAGTAAATTTTAACAATAAACGTAATAGATAGCTTTTAAGTTATCAAAATTGGTTGAAAAACGGCATCAAATATCATTTTCAAAAAAATCAAAAATTACTATAAATATATTGTAAATTAACGTTGGGGGCTACTCATTTATGGCACAGTACTTTAGATATCATGGACTGCTTCAGTAGGGCATCTATCTCGCAACCTGAAAGAATTTAATTTGGACACTCTTCACATTAAAAACTACATATCCAATATTTGACTATGGTCATTTTAAATCTTAGGTATGAATATTGATATTCAAAATGACTTCAAACTTACTAATATATATGACAGATGCTTACACTTTGTCTTCACCACACGCAATTATCCACGTGTCAACTGTGTTGTTCATAGACAGACTGCTTATTGTTTTTCATTGAGGCCATCTCACCCTGAGTATTAGTTCTCTAATAAATATTATATATATTGGTGGCATGTTTCAGTTCGGAATTTTTAGTTTAATTTTAGTAATGCTACAAATACCTTTTACTGGCAATAGTGTTCGATATATCTACTCGATTTTTTTGATAATTAATTATTTAGTCGTTTAATTGGATTATTTAATCAAAATAGTATTCTTCTTTGTTGGTTTTGGGGATACTTCTTCCAATCACATATTTGTTTTGCTTTTTGGATTTAGCTCGTTATGGATTTCATGTGGTTGTGTTTTACGTCTGATTTTTTGCTCTTTTTAGATAGTATATTTTTTAAACTTGCTAGTTTATATATTTTGCTTAGACTGCAAAGTGGCTAATTTACCATGGCTGTGGTTCACTTTGTGGTACATATTTATATGTAACAGCTGCGTTTGTATTTTGTGCGTTTGTGGAGATGATTTTATGTTACCTTATATTTAGACGTGAGATAAGTTTCCCCATAGTTGACTTCCAATTTCTTTTTACCAGCAACATGCCAAACTTACCTGCTTATGGTGTGTACACGTCATAACTATTTTGATATCCAAGAGTTTGTTCTCAATACCAGGACTTTGTCAATAGAGGATTTATGTTGACATTCAAGCTTTTGATGCAGGGTTTGAGATTACCTAAACACCTGTCTGCATTTTCGAAGTTTTTATGACCGACATCACGATATAATGTAGAGATATGACAAGTGCATTTCTGGTATATATATAGACATAGTTCCTACGTCATAAAATTTCAGTTTTTGATGACATAGTTGTGTTCTACATTTGTTTGCCTGTCTGCGTTGTAGTAAATATCATACTTTTACATTATGACGTCATAACTCTAGCTCAGCATTCTCTGTTTTCTCTATGCATTGTCTCCTCAATCCTTATCTCTGGACGTTTGTTGGGGTTTGTTGGTTCGCAGCTTTACCTGTTAGTGTACTGGGTGACCATCTGAAGTTGATGCGAATATAATAACTAGTCTTGAGGATTGTTGTGACGTTATTTAATTTGTTTTATTATGGCGCCGAATTGTTCAATGCCGTGTTGCTTGTTTTTCGGTGTTTTTTGTTCTGATGACTTCAGACATCTAGTTCATAGTGTTTCCTTAACAAGTGTGGACGCCTTAAAAAGTTTAACCATAGTATTCAATTAGTTGCAGGAACGTATCACTTGGTCCACAGTTGCAGTTTGGCTTGAATGTGTTTGCGGTTTAAATATTATGTGTTTAATTATGATTTGATATTTTTGGCGTTTTCCTTCGTCGTTAGTCCTATTGCTTCTAACAATTATATACAGTTTTGAATATTCCGGTTGATCGAAATGAAGTCATGAAGTTCATAATGCACATATTAGAGGACTGTTGTATGCCAAAATGTCTACATCTGTTAAATTTCAATCATTTCTTTTAAAATATCAAATACAGGTAGGTCGTACAAAAAATGTGTTGAAAAAGAAAAAAATAGATTAATCGATAAATAAATAATGTAATATTTTATATGTATCACAAGATGACACCCGGTAGAAAAAGCAGTGAACTTAAGTAAAACTGAATATATTATTTGATCACTTTAATGGAAAATTGGGACGTTTAGATGAATTGAACTTTGTAGGAAAAAAGCAATATCGTTCATGATTTTTTTGCACTCTCTAAATGAATTTTAAAAAAATTACTTTGCATTTTTCTTTCAATCCCTCTTCCTAACACCGACAGACAACAAGAAACCAACAACCATCATATAACGTATCTCTAAAGAGAAGTAAGTCTTGGGATTTGTATGCATTTTTGCCAAACAAATACAATAGGAATAAAGTGAATGTTATCAAAAGGAAATATCCCACCATGCAATATACAACCGTCGGCTTAGAAGTACTCATTTGATTATCATATGTAAGTTGAATTAGCATTTACCAAGTTTATCATTTTCCATTTTAGGCTCAAAGAACGGGATTTGATGGTGCTACGTGTGGACCTAAACCGACAGAAAAGCATATCGTGCACTTTACTCCTGAACAGTTAAGAGCTGGAGAATCCATTATTGGTCGCCAAGCTGGAACCAACAAATGCGCAAGTCAAAAAGGTATGAAAATGGGAGCAGTTCGTCACATCTCCGATATAAAAACACACGATATGTCTAAAGATGGCCAAGGAATCATAAGTCTCCAGGCTGGAACGAATAAGTGTGCAAGTCAAAAAGGAATGTCTTTGGGATCAGTAAGGCACATCTCCGACATCCGAATTGATGATATGTCACAGGAAGGCCAAGGTATTGTTAGTCTACAAGCCGGAACCAACAAACTGGCAAGTCAAAAAGGTATGTCCATGGGAGCAGTGAGGCATATTGCCGACATCCGAGCTGATGATATGTTACAAGAAGGCCAGGGTATTGTAAGTCGACAAGCTGGAACGAACAAACTGGCAAGTCAAAAAGGTATGTCCATGGGCGCAGTGAGGCATATCGCCGACATCCGAGCTGATGATATGTTACAAGAAGGCCAGGGCCAGGTAAGCTTGCAATCTGGAAGTAACAAGGGAGCGAGCCAAGCTGGCATGCGTATGGGTGCAGTAAGACATATTTCAGACATAAGAGCTGACGACATGACGCAAGAAGGTCAAGGTGTCATCGGTCTGCAGTCGGGAAGTAACAAAGGGGCAAGTCAAACGGGTATGTCTATGGGTGCAGTAAGACACATTGCTGATATCCGTGCTGACGAATTTTCACAAGAGGGACAAGGCGTTATTGGATTACAATATGGCAGTAATCAAGGCGCAAGTCAAGCTGGATCACGTGGCTTTGGAGCACAGCGGCACATATCCGATCTCCCAGTGTCTGATATGGCCGAGGATGCATATTATTAAATTTATTGGATTGGACACAAAACTAATACGAACAAAATATGTGTATTTTCGATTGCTTCTAAAATATCCATTCAAATTAATTCTAATTTGAACTTGAACTTCGAAATTGATATATTAGTCTTAATTCTTCTGCTTCGTTTGATACATGTTTAATCTAAAATATTTAAAAATTCTTAATTATATTCTTATTGAATTATATTACAATTACGTGTTAGCATAAACAATGCTTTTTGATAGTGTGATACAATCAAGGAATCCATTCGATTCATATAATCTGTTACAATTCTTCCGATTCTATCTGAAACTTTTTCAAGCATCCTTCATTAGCATATTGTATTACATTTAATCGTAGTTTGACTAATGTCGATGTGAAATGGCTTACGATATATTTAAGGGGTGTTATAGATCATGCTGAGAAGGACTGGGATTTGATTTGTAAAGAAGGCGACTTTCAACTAAGATCTTGCTTACTTGCGTCAATCTGCAGGAAGTTCTTTAACGATTTAAGTTGGTTGTGTATAATATGCGATTGTAACTACAATTAGATTACATCACACCCGGGGGAAAAGTTTGAGTTCATGAACCTTAAGATCAACTTAATACAAAAGTCTGCAGGAAACATAGAAAGTATGATATAAGGTTGCAATTACATATTATATGTAACTTCCTTGAAGTCATAAGTTAAAGATAAAATTTTGGTAATTGGAAAGGCCATGGTAAATTCGATGATGTCAAATGGATAATTAGAATGATTTCAATGGTTTGTATCCCATTCCGAGACTAATCGATATTTGCCTAATGCTTCTGTTTCATCTTTATGTATTGTTGTATTCTAATTTCATCGCAAAATAAAATATAAAACTGTTGTTGCAGAAGGTCCTACTTGTTGTTATTTATTAAGTCTTTTATAATGCAGATTGTCTCAAAGCATTTAGTATTTAGGTAATGGTTTATTATACTTAGAAACAAACTACTGATTTTTTGAAAGTCTTACAATTTTTGTAAAAGTCAAACTTAGAACTACGGAAATCTGGGCGCTTTCCAGATAGCGTTGGTTTCACATCGCACAACTAATAATGATGAGGTGTTTGAGAACTGACACCAACATTTTGAAATTGTATCTTTTAAGCTCGTTTTACGGCGCACAGCAAAATGATAATACTGCATATGTAACAGGGTTTGAACGCAGTGATCGCAAAGATACTTTTCCTTCGATCGAATAAACATTCCAACGCAAATACAATTCTCTCAAATTTAGAATCATTTATATCTTAATATTTAAGTCAATGCATGTAATTCTATTCTTTGTCTATGTTTGCTTTGAATCAGTAAAAACGGATTAAAAAGATACGTACAGTTGTGAATTACTGCAATGTTAAATGCAAGATGACTCGTCGATAGGTGGATCGAATAGAATTTACAGATTATTACATATTTTGTGATGAAAATTTACCGTCTTCGTTAACACAAATCACTTTACAGCAAGCCTTTGTAATCTGTTTATAACTTCATTACAGCGATACATATCTTGTTTAGTTTTGTTATGTAATGTAGATACTCCATTTAAATATAAAAATACACCTATGACAGTCGGCATCGTTCTTTTCATATCTTCTTAGAACTGTACTTTCGTTCCGAGTTTATCAAATGATACATTATGGAATATTGTATATTTATTCATATTTCAATGTTTTATATGACATTCCAATCGAACTAATTATATTTGTATGGGATGAAATGGTAATTTGTTCGAACAAAATAGTTATTTACTTGAGCGAATGTTTTCATGTTTGATCGAAAATAGTGATTTGTTCGAGCAGTATGTTTTTTGTGGGAACACGTGATCGGGTTTTCTTTGCGTTGAAGCGAAAATGTAATTTTTTCAAACCGTTGCCATTACTTGGGAACGAAAAGTATATCATTCGGACGAGATGCTAACAACATGGGTTCGATCGCACTTATATCACAATATAAAAGTTGTTCAATAATATGGTTAGTCGATATCAAAAAAGTTAACATGAAAGATACTAACAATATATGGCAACGTGAAGTGTATCTGTGTGTGTTTTATTTTTAATTGCAATCAATATCCACATTTTCTGATAGTTAAATAGTTGAATACTTTTATTGTCAATGTGATGCTCACACGTATCACGATATGTTTATATTTTCATACATATCCCGTTATTCTTACGGTGAATGTACCCAAAAGTGATTCATAATAAGCTGACCAATGTCGAAATTAGCACTAATATTAAATAAAATAAAGAAAGAATTTGCATAGTAAAGGATGAATGAAATCAGCAAAATAAAAGAACAAATCCCGGCTACGTTGAATAAATCGGCACCTCGATAAGAAAAGATATCCCCAAAACAACGTCACCACACATTTCAAGAGAAGTTAATTCCCTTGGACCTACTACTGAAGGTCTCAATGCACTAAAGAAAACGATATGGTTAACTGTTTTACAAAGAATAAACACAAACTAGTTATTCAAAGATTCTATTGTTTGTTTAAATAAGGTTTAACGCCTCGTTAACCCATATTATATCATATTGCATAAAATACAAAAAGGCGAAAGACAGGCAGGAAAAGAAACCGTAACCTAAACGAGAATTGGGGCAACATGGATATGGAAGGAACTAAGATATGCCATTTAAATGCACTATATAAATAAAACAACACTAATTTTCAAAGACTACAAATTAAAAACAAATGTATATACATGCACACAAGAAGGGCTATCCAGCAAATTGGTCTAAAGTGTGGTGCTTCACTGGTGGATAAAAAGATAAGATATTCAGTACTTGAACAGAATAATAATTAGCCACAGAACAAAACTACCAAAGAATATATTGTGAATTATTGCGGTATGATCACAAAGATAATTTTTCATTCATATCGCATTGTTTACGTCACAGTTTGGCAATGCTATTTAAGTCAAAAAGTCAGGATTTCGAGAAGTCCATAGAGAACAGAATAAGGAACTAAGCCAGAAAAAATTACACAAAAAGCAAAGACCTGGCAGAACTGTATTAAGAACAAAGGTCAGATAGAATATTGTTCAGAACAAAGGCCAAACAATATTTTTCATAGGAAAGGACAGACAAAATCGTGTTCAGAACAAAGGCCAGACAGCAAAGTATTTGGAACAAAAGTCAGATGTATGCTTTCATGGCAAAGATCAGAAAGAATGGTATGTAGAGAAAATACCACACAAAATAGTATGTAGGGCAGCATAGTATGTAGGGCAGAATAAAATTTTACACAAAATAGTATGTAGGGCAGAATAAAATAGTATGTAGGGTAGAATAATACACAAAATAGTATGTAGGGCAGAATAATACACAAAAATAGTATGTAGGACAGAATATAATAGTATGTAGGGTAGAATAAAATAGTATGTAGGGCAGAATAATACACAAAATAGTATGTAGGGCAGAATAATACACAAAATAGTACGTAGGGCAGAATAATACACAAACTAGTATGTAGGGCAGAATAATACACAAAATAGTATGTAGGGTAGAATAATACTCAAACTAGTATGTAGGGCAGAATATAATAGTATGTAGGGCAGAATAAAATGTTACACAAAATAGTATGTAGGGTAGAATAAAATAGTATGTAGGGCAGAATATTACACAAAATAGTATGTAGGGCAGAATATAATAGTATGTAGGGCAGAATAAAATGTTACACAGACTAGTATGTAGGGCAGATTAATACACAAAATAGTATGTAGGGTAGAATATTACACAAAATAGTATGTAGGGTAGACTATTACACAAAATAGTATGTAGGGTAGAATAATACACAAAATAGTATGTAGGGCAGAATATAATAGTATGCAGGGCAGAATAAAATGTTACACAAAATAGTATGTAGGGTAGAATAAAATAGTATGTAGGGTAGAATATTACACAAAATAGTATGTAGGGTAGAATAAAATAGTATGTAGGGTAGAATAATACACAAAATAGTATGTAGGGCAGAATAATACACAAAAATAGTATGGAGGACAGAATAATACACAAAATAGTATGTAGGGCAGAATAAAATGTTACACAGACTAGTATGTAGGGCAGATTAATACACAAAATAGTATGTAGGG
>JAUMGZ010071458.1:0-18395 GCA_032359645.1 Pododesmus macrochisma | reverse complement strand
TGAATTCATTATAGGTCAGACTTTATCAGTTTTCTAATAGATGAGTTGAATTTAAAGGTCAAACTTGATCAGTTTTCGAAAAGATGTTCAAAGGTCAAACTTTTTGGTTTTCTAATTGGTGAGTTTGATTTAAAAGTCTAACTTCCTCAGTTTTCAAGGTTTGTACATTTAAAGGTCAAATTGTATCAGTTTTCAGTTTGAAGGTCTTATGGTATACACTGGAATGGAGAGTTCAGTTTTGGGGCCAATTAACATTTATGACTTCTTAGAAATAGATATTTATACCCCTGCATGTTTATGTTTCAGTTCAGTTTTATAAGACAGAACAGACTTTATGACCTTTCAGTTTCAAGGTCAACTGGTTTAAAGATGCAAGGTATCAGGTTGCGAAGGTCAAACTTTATAACTTTAGAATTCAAGCATAATTTTCATGGTCAAGTTTTGTTTGACTGATTTAAAACCATACTAAATTAACTTTTTTCATTCATTCTAAGATCAAATTTTGTGGTTGGTTTAAGGATATATACAGTCATCATTTTAAGGATTAAACCATCATATAAATCTTCTTAACCCTTTTAACCCTAAAGACTTATTTGGTATCATTCAGATAAAGGAAAGAAGAGTCCATTGTAGTTACTTGGTGTTAAAAGGGTTAATTACTGGTAGTTTTAAACTTGTAAAAGTTGAATGAGGAAAGTGAATGTTATTTGCGATTTATAAATTGTTTAAGTGTGGTGGTAGATTTGCTGAACAACATTGGCAGTAAACAGGATATATGTTTAAAAACTACATGAGATTCATATCAATTTGTTAAAATAGCATTCTGATGGGACTTAATTGTTTAGGAAGGATTGGCAAGTCTGAAATCATAGAGATGTGAAGACCAAGGGCCAACACCAACAAACATCAAATGGCAATAGAATCTTAGATATGTTTCAAAAAAAATTAAGTAAAAGTTTGTAATAACTTGTAGTGGATTATGTTAATATATATAGAAGTCTTTGCACTTAACACAGGTAGATAGGGAAAATGCCAACAAACATCAAATGGCAATAGAATCCTTGATATGTTTCAAAATTAAAGTAAAAGTTTGTAATTACCTGTAGTGGATTACCATGTATGTTTATAAATAGAAGTCTTTGCACTTAACACAGGTAGAAAGGGAAAATGCCAACAAACATCAAATAAAAAACTTAGATATGTTTCAAAATTAAAGTAAAAGTTTGTTAAAACGTGTAGCTAGGGGATTAAAAGTCTTTGCACTTAACACAGGTAGAAAGGGAAAAAGCCAATAAACATAAAATAAAAAATATAAATATGTTACAAAATTATAGTAAAAGTTTGTTAAAACATGTTTCTATGGGATTATAAGTCTGCGTCTGACACAGGTAGATGTTTACTAGTGACTTGAGTGAGAATCCACTATAATTTAAAATCACTTCATGAGTCACCTGATTTGTCCTTGGTCTGACACAGCATCAGTTACATGAAGTAAATGATCTGCTAATAACGGTACATCTTGATAACTTACTATAATGTAGGTATTAACCTCCAAGAGTGACTCATGGCACCAGTGACAAGCAAATTCAATGTTATCCTCCACTGGTCAGATCTGAAGTGACTCACACTTTATCAAAGAGTGTCCAGTACCTCATTAACCTGTTAATAATCAGTTGGACGATTCTGCAGCCACTACTGACCAGTAAACTGACCACTGGTTACTAGCATGTAATGATATGTCTTGACATTCAGCTTCTGTGTTTATATTAAAGATAACTAGCTTTGGTACCTTCATTTAAAAGATGAGGTGTCAATAACACTGTAACAGATATTACCATATAATCTGAATTTCAATAATAAACAGCTGATCACATTCACACAGTGATTGGCCTTGCAGTAATATAGTGATTGACTGCTAGGAGTGATTGACCACTAGTAACGATTGACCACTTATAAGTAGTGTTTGACCACTAGTAACAATTGACCTTTAGTAGTGATTGACCGCTAAGAGTGATTGACCACTAGTAATGATTGATCACTTATAAGAAGTGTTTGACCACTAGTAACAATTGACTAGTAGTGTTTGACCGCTAGTAACAATTGACCACTTGTTACAGTTGACCACTACTATAGTAACAGCTAGTTGACCACTTAGTAATGATTGAACAGTAGTTGGGATTGACCACTTGTAACAGTTGACCACTTAAGTAATGATTGACCACTAATTTTGATTGACCACTAGTAATGGTTAACCACTTGTTACTGTTGACCACTAGTAACAGTTGACCACTTAGTAATGATTGACCAGTAGTTGGGATAGACCACTAGTAACAGTTAACCACTAGTAATAATTGACCAGTTGTCGTGTGTTGTTTATAAAAAATATACAGTTTTCATAGTCAAGGTGACATTATATAGAAACAGATGACCATTAACAAAGTTCTCTATACTGACCAGCTGATTGTCAGACCAACACTAACTAGCATATAATATTTCTCACCAAACAGCTTTTGTACCTAATTCTTACTGAAGCCTCAAGGTGTCACTATATTGTAACAGTTGACCATTGATAAAGTTCTCTGTATATTGACCAGCAGATAGTGTTGATCAAATTAAGCATCTCTTGTCTCTATGTATTCTCTAATATGAGTTATTGACTTGTACTCTCTGACCAAGGGATCATTGATATTGTATATTAGGTGGACAGTAATCACTGGCTTTACACATGGAGGTGTCACTATTATTGACAGAATATGATGCTGCTTATAGTTAATGGTCAGTTTGACTGCTCTTGACCTTGGGTCGCTGTCAACAGTAACAGGTTACTCGCTAGCCTTAGAAATGAGTGTCCCTGGTGTCAGTGGCTTGATATATATGTTCATTGACTACCGTTGTCAATGGTACCAAGTTACTCTATCCATGGAAACGAGAGGGATTGTGTGTCCCTTAATTGTGTCATTAACTATAACTTATGTACATGTCCGTTGCCTTTTGTAGAATTGGTTATGATTACATGTCGATAATATCTGTATTGTATTTGAGTGAGGTTTGGGATGAATTAGGTCCTTAATTAACAGGTATATATTAAATGTCAGAGCTAATTAACTTTTCTTTAAAGATATATAAACAATTTAATTGGTAAAAGACCCTTTGCAGTGTGAAAACACGTTGTCTAACATAATATATCGAGAAAATTTTACACAAGAAGATAGATATTTGTTAATCTCAATATGAAAATTGAAGAAAATCTTTTTTTTTTGTTAAAAAAAGAAATAACTACTTCAATTTATTAAAAGTATTAGAAATATGTGTATAATATTAATCTTATAATAAAGAAATCATCAGACAAGTTATGATAAATAAATTCACTGAGAAAGCAACATCAACTAAAGTGATTAATATCGGAACATCACTCCCTCTAGCTTAAAGATCCTGTGACCGTGCAGTATTATATATACCATACTGGTACCTATTCATATTCTACATGATGTAGATCTGCAGCTGATGCTGCAGTAATATGATGGTAATAGGATAACGAGATAGTGTCAGCATGTATCACAGATCTACCTAATGAGAAAGTGTCATCATCACCTGTGGATAATAAGTGTCAATATATATTGGTTTGTTTAATTGACCAGTTATTAATTAGGTTAATGATATTGTACCGATGATTCTGGAAGAGACAACGAGTCCCTGATTGCTTCTCGATTTCTATCATAATGTGTCTCAAACCCAAGTTATTATGAGATGTACCATTGGTTCTTGGGAATGAGATAAGTCCTTGATAGTTTCACGATTTCTCTACATCTCTGCCTCAAGTATATTAGATGTACATGTACATTTACCAATGGTTCTTGGAAATGAGAAGAGTCCTTGATCATTTCATAATTTCTCTACAGCTCGGCCCTAAGTGAAAAACCTTTGAATCTCAGGAAAATAAAGTGTTAATTAATTTATACCAAATATAATGTAAAAACCAATTTTACATTCGAAAAATTGTAAGCACTTAAATTGAATTTCATAAAAGATTGATTCTTGCAGGCTTCAACAGTAATTTTAAAAGAGCGTTAATTTGTGTAGAAAGGCTCTCTCTAAAGTCTTTACATTTTTTTCTCAATATTTTCTTTTCTTGTAAAAAGCAACAGTTATCCGTTCTTGTGCTTTGATCATTTGTGTTAGGATCTCATACAATTGTTGATTCCACATCAAAAAGGATTGTTACGCCTGCTAGAAAAGGATCGTTATTTTTACCAGAATATTTAAATTTCCTTGTAAGATATTATTACCAGTGGTGTTCTGTCCTTAGTCGTTTGAGGCCATTAAGCTGCATAGACGCATGCTACAATTGGTTGCACAGAGAGGGATGTTATTGCTGTGGGTTTTAAAACCTTTTTGTGATGCTGAATATCACATGTTCTGAATATTGATCTGCATCCATTAGAGGTTTGATGTAAACTATACAAGGCCATAAAAGGTTGTTTTTGCTGTTAGTTCAGCGTGGAAAACATGTAAAAACACTTTGACCTCCGTTGTAAACCTAGAAGCCTGTTAGTATATCTGATTTGTGTTTCCGATTCATTACGGATTTAGCTCCACATTTAAAATAAAAATGAATAAAGTTTATCTATCTGACGAATCAACAGAAATAATTCATTAGATGAAATTTCATTGTTTCTTTCAGGGTTTTAATTCGGTCACCTCAATAAAATCTTATGTTACATAAAAATCAATACTCCATTGTTAATTGGAAGGAAAATTGTTCATGTACACGATATGATCAAACATTAAAAAAAAGAGGTTTCATTGATGCAACAATTGTGTAATATGAGCTGCATGCAGACAACGCAGGCTTAAACCCTTTATCTGAACGGGAAGTTGCTGTATTTCACATTGTCCGAACAGGAAGTCACCGTGTTCATTTTGCATCACAGGCCCTAGAAACACAGCCTAAGGGTGTCATTTGAGAAAATCAATTTAATTGTAATATCACTTCGTAACAGACATTGTTAAATGATATATGATTTGCTATATACAGCGGTGTTTGGTTACGTCTCATTTTGCCAGATGTTAAAATATCTCGGTTAATTTAATAATGTATTTTAAAAGCATTATGATCTCTAAGCCTCTGATAGTATAGGAGTTGTCATTCGTTTTAAAATTTTGAATCAAAGTTGAAGATTTTTATAATTTTGCAAGTTTCTTATTACCAGATATATTTTAAGTTAATAAAGGTGTATTATTTTTGCTTTGATTAGACTTGTTTGTTAGTTGTATTGGTATCATTGCCCAATAAATTAACTCTGTTATGTGTCTGTATTTTTTATTGGCGCTAATTTTCTCTTCATACCTCCATGAAAGAAAATACAACGTCACAGTCTGAATTTGCCATGGCTACAGTTGGTTTGACATTAATTCTTTTAAAAATTAACATCGTGAGAAGAATTATTCCATACTAATTCTATCTTAAGTTAAAAAAAATCTTGCTGTCAAAGTCAGTCAGGTAAGTCATATTATTCCACATGAAACTCTTTGATAGATACCTATTAACCTCTTTTATGACAACTGTCTTACATTTCAATTAGGAATGGAGTTAAGTTATGTGGACCAGAGTTCTTACGTTCCTGTAGTAAATTAGTATTGACGAGGCTTAATCAGGCTAAGAGGTTTTCAGCCTCGTTACCTGATTGATCCCGACCAGAGCTTCCACGCTTCATTGTTCTCGCTTAATAAAGCACGCACAGAGTACCGTCATCATCTTCGTAATGTCGTGGTGATAATGTAAATGTCGATCATCCTCTTTTGTTTTTTGAGACTTAGAATTTTTTAGTTTGATATATAGAAATGATGTTAAAGGACATTTTTAAAATTTGTTTTAATCTTTTGGTACTTAGAAGAAGTTCATGAAGTATTCTGAATCCTAAATTTAAAAATCGATATTTTTGCTTTAAGAGGAGATGGAAGATTAGTGTTATTTATCAGAGACTTCATGAATTTTTAACTTGTTTAAAGTTAACTTAGGTATATATTAGGTTTGATTAGAGTGTTTTAAATGATTCTGGTGTAAATATGTGGCAAATACAAAAATAATTACTTAAATACGTAAAAAATTAAGAAATGATTATTTAAATTTGTCACAAATAAAGAAATGATTTTCACAATTAGTGTGAAGTGCTTAATTACTTATATATATTTGTCACAAATAAAGAAATGATTTTCACAATTAATGTGAAGTGCTTAATTACTTATATATATTTGTCAGAAATAAAGAAAACATTATAGATATGTTACATGTACAATTAAATAAAGAAATGCATAGTTACTTGAATATATCACAATTAAGTAAAGACCAAAATTCTTGAATGTGTCACAAAAAGAAAAGATATCTTTTAAAAATTCTTAATTCAAAATTACAAAAAGGAATGATATTTTGAAAATCATAACTTAAATTGGTAACAGATAAAGAAATAATTTCTTAAATAAAAGATATGGTTGCATGGTGTGGTTAAAATGGTTTATGAAGATTAAACCTTTCTACTTTCCTTATGAGACAATACAAATACTATGATTACTATATTTAAATATATCAAAAACTAAAGACATTGTAATCAAGCATTCAGCAATCAACTAAACTCCCACAGATGGAAAAATTAAATAAGTTCCCACAATTTGAAGTTTTAGTTCAAATGTTTGATTGAAAAAAGTAAAATACAAAAAAAGAATCAAGAATTGATAATTGAAATGCATGTGTTAATTGTAATAATTGTGTATGTTAACTGTGTATAAAACAAAGTAACTGATACAATGTATTTGAAACAGTTGATATTTTGAATCAATTTCACTAATTAGGTTTACATTAGTTATGTATCTTAAGTCTTATATCCATCCCGTGTTATTGATAGGGGATTAGCCTTCATAGGTAGATTTAAATAAATGACATACAATTATAGTATGCAGCACAATAACATTGTCCTATCTAGTTAATATATCACTAATTACAATATATAGATCATTATTGATTTAAAAGCCAGATATTAATGATGAAATGTTTACCTGGAAAAGCATCATCCCGATGAGTGTTACTCACGCCAACAGAAATAGTTGACCCTGTGACATTACTGCTCTCATGACCTTGATTAGTAATGGGTACTGGTAAACAATGTGGCGTGGACCCTGTGACATCACTGCTCTCATGACCTTGATTAGTAATGGGTATTGGTAAACAGTGTGGGGTGCCTATACAGCATCATTGATATATAACATTGCAGCATCAGTTACACCTTAGTGGTAATTACGTACAATGCATTAAGACAAGAATTACACTTCTGGAGATGTTTTTATTGTTTTTTTTTTGAAACTCATTAACAGAAGAAAGGATTAACACCTTCTCATGTAAAGGCAATATCTGGTGTTTGAAACTTGATAAATTTAAAATCACACTTTTTGTTGTTGAAAATTTCAGTTTAAGGAAAATGTTTATGTTTATGAAATATATAGATTTCAGTTAAGTTAAATGAAGAATAGATGTAAATTATTCAGATATTTTCAAACAAATTTGCCTTTGAGTTTTTTTTCTTTTAACTTTGACTTGTTATTGCCACTGTTTTTAGCCAGTTTTTGCTTCAGCTTCTCTCTAACATTTATAAATATTTAATATTGTTTTGAATCTAATTCCTGCTACACCGAGTGACATTTCTTGAACGAAAACAGAGAATTATTGATTTTAACGATGTTCGAACATTCGTTATAATCACTTCGCCTACACATCCGTGTTTATGTAGTATACGTATGAAACAGAGTTTATTAATACTCTGACTCAGTCGCGATTACAAAATAACCTTTGCAGTACTTATATGAGACATCCTCACATCTATGTTTTTGTGGCAGGATCAATATTTAATTAGGTCACTCATCGATCACAAACGCTGTGATGACTCTGGTTATTAAATTGATCCATATATTTGTTCATTCGTTGTTTTATCCGAACACATCAATCAAAGCCTGCCCTGCTGCGGCTGCTGATTGTACTTGGCTTTCCTAACTGCCGTTTGTTTTTTATAGGTTCGATAATGTTTGTGTAGCATTGAAAATCTGGTTTTTTTCTTCTGTCAAATTGGACGCTTTTTATGATGAAGAAAACATCACTATATATAAAGTATAATTTCTTGTGACGAATTTGATGTGTTTAGAGCTTCATGTTATGTATAGTATTTGTGTTGATTTGTACAGAAAGAAGCAACTGATTTAGGTGAAAAAAGGGATGATCAAAGACTATTGTTAAAACTCTATTGAACTGTTTTATTGGTTAAATGACCGATTAACTATACACAATTGATACTTCAAATAAATTTGGGGGAAAATCTTGACTAACAATGCTAAAAAAGACCTTCCTTACTAATAAAAACGAAAACTAAGAAAAATGTACTTTAAATTCTTAATTTTTTCAAATTATTTTTTTTAGCAAAAACTGTTTTTGAGATTAGAAACATAATCCTCCTCTTAACATTTCACATTTTCTATACTTTCATTCAAATCACTGTACTAATATCATCAAAACATGGTAGGACGATTTCTTTGGGGGAAGGGGAATCAGATTTGTTCAACAAGAAGGCTTGACCCTCACAGGGAGTGCTTAGTTAGCAAATAGCTACAGTGCAACCTGCTCTAGTGACCACCTCTATAAAGAGACCATCTGTACATAAAGACCACTAAAAGCAGGTCCCTTCAAGTCTAATTACACTTATTTTTACTTGTTTATAAACTCCATCTGTATATTAAGACCACCTCCATATAAAGACCATGTTTTCTGGTCTCTTGGTTGGTCTTTATAGACAGGATTGACTGTACCATGAATATTTAACACAAAGTCACTCCTATAGTTAAGCTGTATGTCATTTAGCAATAGGATGTATATAGAAATACAGATGCAAGTTGCATTTTACCATTCAGAGAAGCGCTTTGACTGTGCTTTGTATGTTGTTTTGCTGACATCAGCAGTATTTTGTTTGTGGGATCAATACTGTATGTTTGTGTATACCTAACAGATATTGTGTGTGTGTGGGAGTTCTACGTATGTGATTTAGTCGTATAAATCTCACATAATGATGATAAACACATCTTAGACTTAAATCAAAGCAGAACAGATTTTATCCCCGTTTTCAAACAGTTAATTCATGTATAATTCTAAACATTATAAAATAAACACGCTACAATTCTTCTGCAAGCAAAGATATATAAATAAATTAAATTCTTTCAAAATTCTTCTTAATAACTATTTAATGGCAATTTTCTTTAAAGTATGTAACTATTAGAAATAAAATGTGGTTTGTGATTTATAAATCATGTTCAAAAATGTACTGTGAAAATGAATTAATTTGCAATTTTTGAATTAAAAAATACAATACTAAAGTAAACTCTAGATTTTCATGTCGTTTAATGATTTGCAATTTTTTCCAATTTTCTTGATACGACCCTGAAAATTTAAATAAGAGGTTAATTAACCAAGGAAGGAAAAATGTTTGCTATAATTTATTTTTCATACTAAATGACCTTGAGAATTAAACATATTATATTAGACAAATGGTTCTAGAAATCTAATTGGGCAAAAGTAAAACTGAAAGAATTTCTTGGATTTTGATGAAAACATTAGTAAACAGAAAATATTTTTGTTGATTTTAAAATTTGAAAAGAAAACTGATATTTTTATTCCATATGACAACATTAGGCTTAATTTCATATATGCAATTTATTGTTGTGTATATATTTATAAAAAAAAAACAAGAAAACAAAAAAAATTCATTCTATATACCGTATTAACAATTCTTAATGTTTATATATATATATATAACTTAGCCGACTTTCTATGGGTACTATATAGTCACAGCAACTACAGTGTTCTCCCGGGCTAGCTGTCTGGTTTTTTTTAGTGCCTGTGATGGTGCTATCACCTTTTGCCCATGGTGCTATATTTTTCAAACATCATCATGTTTTGTAGGTATCATGGCGCTATAATTTTTATGACATTGTGCTATAGTTACTTTTGACTGATCCCACAGTTCTATGAAACAAATTTTAGGGAGATCACAGAAACTGCTGAAGTATAGATGTACTATTTAACAAGTTTGAATGTTTGTTAAACCCCTATCAAATACATTCACAAATCTTGCTGTGACAAAAGGGAATTGAATTTAAGCCGGCTTAACTCATATCGGTCACAGAAACTGCTGAAATACGAGGACTACAATCAGTGTTGTTTGTTCCTGGAAATGTGCCGTGTAATTAGGAAATCGAAATTGTATCCCTGTGGTCACGATTTTAACGTAATTTACAATCAAGTGGCATGCACGTTCTGATCATACCACTTATAGTGACGCAGGGTTTACTTTCCGAGTGGATGATCATTCTTATCGTAGTTCTATGTCTTCTCATAGATGATAAAGATACTGTGATAGATTTCTTTTTACCACGGGCATGACGTTCATTCTAGGCAGCAACAGTTAATGAAGAAAAAAATCAATGCTCAGATCTAATATCAGTCGTTGTTCTGGCGAGGCGTCTCGAAGAGTATATTGGTGTGTTTTCTGTTTATACAGCACTTTGGTATTAATTTGTAGGCTGAGATTGTTGGTCTTTTGTGACGATTTTTCTTAACCAATCAAATTATCAATTTTGCTGTACTTGCTTAGAACAACACCCTTAGTACTGTACAATCTGTGTCATGTACATTAAATTGAAGTGATTTTCATCTTGGCAATCTAATGGAAGGATTAAAAAGAAATAATACAATATTGACCTCAAAGCTAGAATGATTTACTTCTGTAATCATGTGTTGGCACTTTGTTATATCATTTCTTATTTATTTCTTTTCAAAATTTCTGTGAGTTTACACAATTTTTTTTAAAATAACCGTATGCATATGTCTTTCAGACCAGTCCATGTGAAATAAAAACGTTTGTATGCCATTATGTCTGCCAACTTTTTATTTGGTCGGATAAAATTTGTAAAAATTTGACAGTAAATATACTGGTTATTTATAATTTGAGACTGTTAAAGTGCTAACATTTAAATATTTGGACCTGTAAAAGCTGAAATCATTTTGTGTCTTATTGTGCTTCCTATTTAAATTTCTCTTGACTATACACAACAACAAAACACAACAAAAAAACAAAAATCGTAAAAAGAAAACATAAAAAAGAACATGAGTTCAAACATATATTTTGATGTACTACTTATACATGAATATAATTTTAGACTCAAAAAGTGCTGAAATCAAGATGTGAACCCACAGGAGTGATTTATACTTTGGCTAAATTTTTACATCTGTTGATATTTCGGGGGATGTTGTTTTTTGTGTAATCAATTGAAAGAGAAATTTTATGTGTTTAATCAAGGGATGCAAAATTAGTCAGTTTGAAATCATTATTTAGGTTGAAAGTTTGGGTCAACAATTTTTGTGAAAATATTTTAAGTGTTGTTGAAAAAAAGAAATTCACATGTCTAAATTTTTGGTCTTTAAAAGGATGAACTGGATATTTAAACATTGAAGATATCATTATAGAAATATGCTGTATATCAATAAATGAGCAATTCAAAATTATAAAATTTTTACTATTTAGTTCATTACTTTCCTGCTATAGATATCCGGTTCTTAACATTGTCAATAAATGGAGCCGGTGCCACAGAGTCAGTCAATTTCTTTACACAAACAGTGACAAAGTCATGTTATGCAATTCAAAGTCATCAAAATCTACCATTTAATAACCTTTCTACAGGATCTGTTGGTCCTTAATATTGTCAAAAATGGAGCCAGTGTGATTCGGTCAATTTCTTTACATAAACAATGAAATATTTAAATTGTGCAATTAAAAATCGTTTAAATTTAACAGTTTTAGGTTAATTACCTTTCTGCGAGATCTCTAGAGCCTTTGTCAAAAATGGAGCCAGTGTGATTAGTAATTTCTTTACACAATTTGTCAAGCAGTGAAAAAATGAATTTATGCAATTCAAAATCATTCAAAATCTAACAGTTAGTTAATAACCAAAATTCTACGAGATCTCTAGGTCTTTAACATTGTCAGAAATGGAGCCAGTATGATTTGGTCAATATCTTTACTTTAAACAGTCCAGAATTGTATGATAATGAAGATTTAAGTTACCGCTGATGTGCATTGTCAAGCTCAGTTAGCAGAGAAAGGTGGACTCATGTTGTCAGAATTTTACAGAACTCAAGATTTTAGACTTTGTTCAATTCTTCCAATGTATTGAATGTGTAGTTGATTCTGAAGTACCAGTAGAATTAAAGGGATTTCATATGATATCACAGGTTCAAAGTTGTCTAGAACTTTGAGTCGGTGTAGCGACAAAGAGTCTGGTGTTCAGCTATCACGGAGGAACATCTCATGACCTTGTCTCCCTTGCTGTCTCATGTTGTTGATGAGCAGAGACAATTCTTTGTTTGTATTCACAGTATTTAGAGCTTTTATTGTGTTCTCAGTGTTTTATTTAAAAGTTTTTAATTTTGCATTTGGGCATGCCTCAAAATAATTTATAGAAAGGAATATTAAAAAAAAGATTTAATGACCATGCAAGAAATTATTTCTAATGAATTGAAAATATCTTAACTGACACGGTGTTTTAATGTCTTCGTTTTTGTATTGGAATTGGTGTTTGCTTCAAATAAAAAATTGGAACTAAAGAGAAAATATTAAAATTTAGTTCAATTTTAAGTGTTACAACATTTTATAACTTTCTAATGAATAGAGACTTAATAACAAGTTACAAATAGCAATATAATTTCTTTCAGCATTTTTGCAAACATGATTGTGTTTATGAAATATTACTATTTCAACATCTAATTTTTCTTGATTTTTTAAATGACCAATCAATAAAAATTTGTGTTGTTTTATGATTCGACAAATGTCACATGACAATAACTTTGTGTATAATATCCCTACAGTATGCTCCAGCTAGAACATGACATAGATGAACTAAGTCTAACAGAGAAGTCATCGTCCTCCTCCGTAGCATCTACGCCTTCGCCAACAGTAGCACACTCTGCCCCGGTAACACCTTCCCATCATGCACAGGCAAGTGAGGATCTGGATGTTGGCTATCGTACAGCCTCACAGCAGGGTTTCTTCGAAGGTCTTTTGGGATGTCTTCGCCCAGTGTGGACAATGATTGGCAAAGCTGCAGTGAACGAGCTCAAACAGCAAGGTATGATATAGTTTTGTATTTTGAAAGGGATTGCTGACCTTTGACCTTCAAACTTAAAACGGCAAGGTATGGCATATTTCTTTTAGTCTTGTTATTTGGAAGGGCTTGGTGGCCTTTGACCTTCAAACTGAAGCAGAAAGGTAATGTATATTTCTGTTTGAGAAGATTATAATTTTTAGAAGGGATTTATTTGACCTTTAAACTTAGAGCTAAATAGGCAGGATCATGCGAGAATTTTGATTTTTGAGAAGGATTTTTGACTCGATAGACTTTGATAGACTGAAATAGTGAAGGAGGTATTTCGAGGAAACAGAAATATTTGTCATATAAGTACAATGATGAGTAAAAACATGAGTGTATGGGCGATATGAACTTAAACACCGTGTATTTACATATACATAAATAGATATTGGAATTGAGCAAGAAAAGGTTACAATCAATAAACAGGTAAGATATATGTGAAACACAGCTTCTGTCACATGAAGTACAAACATTCCTGAAATAATTCACATTCCATGCATATTTGAAACTCCTAAGAAAGTGTGACTTTGTCATATACACTACAAATGATATCCATATGTTGCCATGGTAACATGGTACAGTCATGCAGATGAAATCATTGTCTTTTTCTTTCTCATAATGTAACTTTTGAGTCACAATCAAATTATTCCATTAATTCTTCGCATATTTCTAAAAATATTTCAAATTATTGACATTCCTTTCCTTGATAAATTGAGATGCTAATGTAACCTAACGCGATATGAGTTTTGATGCAATTTTAAATAAAAGTCTTTGTCACTTAAATGTTTGAATGTATAATGATTGAGTGCAACAGTTGGCGTGTCTTATATGTATTTAGAAGGGCGTTCACCAGTGTTATGTGTATTTACTGATATTGATAACAATCTCTGCACTTTTATGAAGTAATACTGAGTGTGTTTCTTATAATCATAAAATGACTGTTTTCAGTTGAAAAGGGGGAAAATATGAGAAAAGTCACAATGACAAATTGGAATGGGGGGATTGCAAATAGAGACATGAAACAGCTTAAAATTGAGTAGTAGATCGAGGAAAGAGGCTGAATTTTACTTTGTCATCACATTCTCAGAATGCATCAATATTACTGGTAATAGTGTGGCTATCAATGAAGACTTTTGTGTCTGTCAGTCCAATTTTAATCTAGAGAACTTTGAAGTTTCCCTGTGGTTACGTGAAAGCACAGTTACAAATATTGAGGAAAGATTCCAGATGCATATATAGCTAGTACTACATGAATAATCAGTCCATTACGATAGGTGATAGATAATGGCAATATGTCTCATTATTAATTTTCTGGTTATCAAACTTCAAATAATTCATTAAACCTTCTCCTGGAATAGAAGTGTTGGGGAGTAATTATGCAGTAATCAATGACGTAACAGTATATCCTCAATAAGTGTTCGAAGGCTCTGGCAGCCATCTTTTATTGTAACAGCTGTCGCTGACGGATACACAATACATGTATTGACTAAAGTGTAATGATGTCATAAAAACTGAACGCTTTACATTGCCGATCTGCATTGTCCACCAAGTTCTTAATTGGTAGGGTTTGATGACAAATTAGACTGTGTCAAAAAATTGTATTTGAACAAAATTCTTTGGAAAATGGTATTTTTAAAAAAAAAAAAAAAAAAAAGAAAAAAAAGATTTGTTATCAAAGTACATTTAAAAGGGAAGTTACTCTAGGTAGAACATTAAGATATCACTATTTCTAGCGGTATTCTTTTGAGTGTGTTTTGCTCCCTACATGTGTATTAAAGTTTGGCTATCTTCTGATACTTTGCTTTTTATGAAAAACTGTTGATGACCTTTGCATTTTCAAATTTTTCTAAACAGTTTTCAGTGAATAAGTTTTATTTATTGCTTTTGAGACCACCCCTTGGTAACATATGGATGTCACAATGTACATATTGGGATCAATACATCATGATTTCTTTTGATATCAATAACACTGTAAAACCTGTGACCAGCTGATCCACAGAATCCAAAGTGTCGGCTGCAGTTCTGCATGTGACGTCAACTTTCTGCAGCACTTTGAGACAATTGGAGAAAATTTAAACACAGGTGCCGTTTAAAGTTTCCGACACTGCTGACGTACTCTATGTTGGTGTCACCTGATGTTGATGGAGATTGTCAGTGCAGTTTGTATAGTGTACACGTAGGCAATGTTTAGCTGATATACCTGATGTTATTTGCTGTGTCGTTGTCTTCATTTCTGCCCTCTGGACACTTGGGTTATTGCCACAGCATATGGAGATGGTTTCATTCTTCATTTCTACAGTGAAAAACCTCATATAAACTTACCTTGAGCATTGAGTTTGTTCACCTGGGATGGAATAGTTGTTCTCTTCAATTGTAAGACAGTACTTGTTGTCACACCATCTGTTGGAGTATTTGTAAAAACTTTGTTTATGTACAGTCACTTGAGTGCAGTGTTGACAGACTCTAAATATATTTACATTTATTTCATGTAAATCACATCAAAGATTTCTGTTCTTTTTGATCTATCTTGAAATGTTGCTCCAACCAAAAGCTACATTTATCAGTAGAGAAAGGTGACAGATATTTCAAGGCTGTAAGTCGAAAACCATTAAGGTTACTGACTATTGGAATATAGCAGAAATAAGGGAGATAACTGGCCATATCAGGAACAAGGGACATAAAGTACTTAACAGGAGCAAGGGAGACAACTATTTTTACTTACTATCTGTACTTAAAAAGGGACATGCAAAAATACTGATTAAAGGAGATTACTGGCAATTTGTATAAAGCAAGAACAATGGTGAACTGATTTTATATAAAGCATAAGTTGACAATGAGAAAGACAACTATCTGTTAGTTCAAGTCAAGAACAAAGATATTGTTGACTGTTTATACAAGTCAAGAACAAGGGAGATAACTGACTTGTACCAAAAACAAAGGAGATAACTGACAATTTTAAGCTAAGAACAAGGGAGATTACTGGCCTTTAGTACAAGTCAAGAACAAGGGAGAAAACTGACAAGTGCTGGTCAAGTGCAAGGGAGATAAATGACAAAAAGTACAAGTCAAGAACAAGGGAATTATAAAACAACTGACAAATGGCATAACTATGCTAAAATTATACAAAACACAGTTTCTGATGAAGGAAATGCTTATTATATCAAATTAGGAGAGTAATATTATCCTATAAGTGATACTGTCAAAGATATTTGATTTAGTAGAGTCTGATTGGATATCACTTCATGTGTTTCTTGGACACACAAGTATGTGGCATTGCGTTTTGAAATAAGATACTTCATGAAGTTGTTTCACATGAGTTTGCAGAATTGTAAATAGAATTTAACTTGTGGATAAATTTTCGGATACAAAATTCTGTTAAAAACTCACAAGGGATATAATACAAAAGTGTAATACAAAAGTGTTATATTTTATAGATTGGTATCAAGTATCAAACACAAGCAAAACTCTAATAAAGACAAATCTTTTTTCTTCTTCAAAATTGAACCAGATGCAAATTGCTTTTATGAGTGAATGACAGCATGACAGTTTTTAAAATGAATCTTTAGAAAGTTCAGCTGAGTATAATTAGATGAACAATTATATTTAAAGAAGGAAAATATTCTCAATGTAAGATCTTATGAAATGTCGTGAAAATGTGTAGCATGACTTGACAGTTTACATGGATGGAACTTCAGGAGCTTGACCAATCACGAGGCATACAAATCCGATTTTCACCTACTACAAAGGCTGACAAGATGGGCAAGAAATCGTGGCGGGAGGCAATTTGTTGTTACATATGTCGGGAGGCTTTACAAGGTATTGAGAGTGATGTATTATTCTTTGGTTATTTGGGGTTTATTGTCGAATTGTTATCTAGTTAAGGAATTGTGGTGACATATATTTATAACTTATTACTTCCTTTAACAGTGCAGAATATATACCATGAGGCGTTGCAAGGTACTATTTGATGTCACTTACAGTCAATAGTTTGAAATAGGTCATTGGAATATTTCTGGAGTCACTTGGACTTTTTCACTTGAAGTTGTACTGTCGTAAGTTTGTGTTGATATAAAAATTAAATAATATAAAGCCAAATAAGGTTAAAACCCAGAGGTACATCAATAAAAGATGTATTTATGTTGTCAAAAGATTCTGTAGGAAAATTCTTTGAAGAAGTTGTTCTGCAAAAAATGATATTTTTTAAGAGTAAATTTGAGTGCTTTAAAGAGAAACAAGTTGTTATAAACAGCCAGTCCTTATCTAGCTGGCACAATTAACATGTTTCCATAGCAACATTTACTGCTAAATTACACCAGCCTCAAGAAACCAAAATTCAGACTACAGAAATGATTTATATACATGTAACACTAGTGTATTATACTAAGGAGGTGCCACCTTATAAGCTTGCCTACTAATGTACCTTAACTCCAACTTTCTATTAAAATTCACTGTATTTCTTCTGAAAAAAAGGTGTGTCTATTCAGATTTTGCTTTGTGTCCCCTACCGTAAGTCTGTGTCCCCTACCGTAAGTCCGCCTCCCCTAAACTAAAATTCTGGGTCCTCCCCTGGGTAATATTGGTTAATGTACTATATGATATTTCCTGTGCTCAACGTTGTCATATGGATGTTTTTAAAAGATGATGAAATACGTTGTGAAGTTTGTGAACAGCTGTTTCTCTTCATCAACAGCTGTTAATTGTTCTCATGTTCTAGAAACACTCAATGTTGACGTCCTACCAGCTTCTGCGTACTATAAAGAGGCAGATATGACTCTAGTCATGGTTACTGTATATATTACAAGCCCTTTCTTTTGGCTACAATGTCAATCTGTATGCTGAAGCTAGGTCTTTTAGCCTTTTTGTTTGGCTACAATCTTGATCTGTATGCTAGGTATTTTAGCCTTTTTGTTTGGCTACAATCTTGATCTCTATGCTAGGTATTTTAGCCTTTTTGTTTGGTTACAATGTCCATCTATATGAAAGGTCTTTTAGCCCATTCTTGGGGCTACAATGTCCATCTCTATGAATGGTATTTTAGTCCATTCTTGGGGCTACAATGTCCATCTCTATGAATGGTATTTTAGTCCATTCTTGGGGCTACAATGTCCATCTCTATGAATGGTATTTTAGTCCATTCTTGGGGCTACAATGTCCATCTCTAT
>JAUMGZ010071347.1:0-18397 GCA_032359645.1 Pododesmus macrochisma | reverse complement strand
AAACTCCTTTTGCAAGGTAGTGATAGATTTGTCAATGAATCGTGCTTTGTTTAATTCAAAGATTCTCTCAAGGACTTGTTCTCCAACTTCAGATCAGAAACTTTTAACAGAAGCGAAGCCTGTATCTTTGGCCTTCCTTAGATTTTTTTTAGTTCTGACGTATTTACTTCTGAAGAATTACCCATCGCTGGTTTTTTAGAATGATAATTGTCAACTTTGTCGCTAGGCGACTTCAACTGGTCAGCTATAGTAAAATGGTTGGTTGACACAGTCTCAATAGTCTGCACTACGCTGCTCTCAAATGTCCGTACAAAAATGTTCATTTCACTACAGATCATTTGCTTTACTTCACGAAACCTTGCGTCTGAATGTAAAGATGGCTTGGTTTTAACCCTAGGAATACTAGCAATAATAGACATAATGCGAGCATCTTTAGTTGTGCAACTATGGCAGAGATATCTTTTAGTTTTCTGTTTCACATATGTTCATATGTATGGAGCTCGGTGCATGCATAGTGCGTCCAATGGTTGCAGGAATTACACTGCAACATATAATCATCATTGGGCTTTGCGCACATAATAAAAACTGACGTTTGTTTGCCAATGGCTGGCTCAACGATGGTGTGTAATATTTTGGTCATTGTCTTATGGACAGAGGGGTCGACAATCTTGAGTGATGTTTCGCTTAATGGCTTACCGACAGGAGACACTGCAGACTTAGGTAGCATTTCATTATCAATATCAATGACATTTGTGGTATACGAGGAGCTATTGAAGTTATATTTTAGCTCAAACCTTGGCGTTTGAACAAGCTGAAAAAACATCTGGATCAACTTGTATGATAGTGTCATTCAAAGCTTCTTTACGAATATCTGTTTCACAATCGAGATAGTCTGACTCATAGTCAGTTTTATACCACAAGAGACCCAATTGTCATCCGTGTATATTTGTATGGGATATAGATTAGCATTTGTTAGAATTTTTATTTTAATTTTTAGTCTGTTCATAAGTTTGACAACCTTGATGAGATGCAAGCTTGAAACCATGTACATATTGCTGGCACTCCTGTCCATGACATTTGTCACGTGTAGACCTGTCTGTGAGGCGTAGTACTGGGTTTTTTCCTACCCATTCTTATTACAAACATTGTAAAGCTTCAAAAAAAATATTTGCCAGAAGAAGGAAATGAATCCACAAAGAGTTTTTACGCCGACAGTAAAGGTGACTGCGTTGTCGCACGACCACTTGCGACAATTCCATCTGAAATTGTACTGTGTACTTTTTGCTCTTGTATGGAATATCACAAGGATATGCACATTTTTCACTTTGTCACACCTCTTTTAGAATTATATAAATAATTGTTCTGTATCCATTATAAATTTTATTTTTATCAAATACAAATCGTATGTGTGCCGCGTTAAAACTCTTTTGCCATTTGAATTCAAACGGTAATTCAAAATCATTCAAATTTAAAAACAAAATAGAAATAGAAAAGTTTATACCAAATGAAATAAGAATATAAACTTTTTTCTCAGTTTTCATTCCTTCTGTCCGGTATAAGCACGGATCCAGGATTTCAGTTCCGTTCCCGTTAAAGCTTTTTTCCTGTCACGTCGTTTGGTTTTTCACCTGTGTTCTTGTGTAACAGTCTCGGTGATAGATTCTGGAAGTGACATTAAACAATAATTGAAGAACAAATTGATAGAAGTTTATCTTGGCACCGCACATTATGTATCTTTAATCTACCTGTCGGTTTGTAGGTAGATATGGTTCCATAAGTCATTTTGACTTAACATTCATAGATCGGTCTTTGCTCTATTTTGCTTATATTTGTATACTTCGCCTAATACATCATCATAATTTTTTCCGTATACAGGTATGACTTTGAAAGAAAACACGACCCCCCTGCTGATGGTGGCGTGTGTTTTGGTACGGTCCATTTCTTGTACAGATAACTGCACAGTGGAGCTAAGGGAGAAGGACCAAGGGGATTCAGTGTAAGTTAAATTAATTAAATGTATAAAGAACGAAGGATATCAGCAAACAAATAACTGGCAATCAATCATAGGGCACAGTGAATAAATCAATACCACGACTAGAACAATACATTGTCAAGATAATACTGGGCGTCTCACTTTTCGACTTCTTGTCGGACACTACAGGACTAATTTCATCCAAGCTTGGTATAATGCATCCTTGAGGGAAGGTGGTTCAGATGTGTTCAAATGATGGGTTTCGGACCCTTGGGGTCGAAAATGGGGAGACATTTGAAGTAAAAAAATCTCATAAACCAGAAGGCTTAGAGCTTAATGTTTTGATATGTAGGGCATGGAGAACAAAGTTTGTGACCCTGGGGTCTAAAACTGGTTATGCGTTTTGGGGTCAAAGTTCAACACTATAGCAAATATGTTGACTTTTCACATTTTCTACTTTTTGGTCCAGAACTACAACCTTGGTAGAGGGCATCCCTGGCGAAGAGATATCAGATTTATTTAAATGAAGGGGCTCGACCCCCAGGGGTCGCTACTTTGGGTGCCAAATGGGAACATTTTCAAAAATCTTCTTATAAACTAGATGGCCTATAGCTAAATGAGTGGATACATAGTTACTTTAGGGCATGGGAAACCAAGTTCGTTCAGGGCGTGACATTGGAGTTAAAAATGTGTTACGCATCTTGGGTTAAATTTCAACACTATATATTTAGCAAATATGTTGAAAAAACATTCACATTTTCGACTTCTTGTCCAAAATTACTAAACCAATTTCATCCAAGCTTCGTATAGAACTTTGAGAGAAGGGGTTTCAGATTTGTTCAAATGATGGGGCCCTAATCGGGAAAATTTGACAAAATTTCAAAATACTTACTACAAACTCTAGAGCTTATGTGTTGGTATGTAGTAATGTTAGGGCACGGAGAACCAAGTTTGTTCATAGCGTGACCCTTTGATCAAAAATAGGTTACGTGTGTTGGGTTAAAGTTCAACACTATAGCAAATATGTTAACTTAACATGTTCGCTTTCTCGTCCAAAACTATTGGATTAATTTCATCCAAACTTGATATAAGGTAGCCCTAAGGGAAGGGGGTTCAGATGTGTTCAAATTATGGGGTTTAGTCACCAGCGGACGCCACATCGGGGCCCAAATGGGAAAAGTTGACAACATTTCAAATATATTCTAAAAATTGAGCCGGTCTATGTTATTTAATGATGGCATACTTTGTAGTAGTTGAACCCTGTTTTCCAGGATGTGAAAAAAATACAAAAATGCAACCTGAATCATGCCTCCGATAAAAATGATATTTATAAGAGAAAAAAGCCAAAACTCTATGTGAATTACCCCGTCGCGAACCCAAGTTCTTGCTCGAAGCTGCTGTAATTAATTGACGCAAGAGAAGAATTGATTTTAAATAGACAAGACTTCAGTAAATCAAAGTTACAGAGCCAATGAGGCAACGTTGACAAAAATCACCATGGTTATGATGTGATATATTAAAGTTTTCATTGTAAATATAACTAACATACACCATGTAAAAAAGCTTTACTTTTTCTTTTGTTTATGTAGGATAAAGCCGATATTAGAAAAGTCCATCGTTGCAGTCCTGATGTTACTCGGCTTTGGGGGACTTTCTGTGTTGCTCGCCCTCATTCACAATGCGATAAGAAAGCACGTGTTCCACGACTCCCATAATCTCGACACTGCCTTCGATGCTGGAGGAAGAGTTACCGTGAGCCTGACAGCTGTCACTGTGACGTCACAAATGCTCTGGCCGGCAGATTTTCTGTTCGGGGCTACGGTGTCGATGAAAGTAATGTATCAATTATTTCAGTTTAATTGTTAATACAAACCTCCAATTAGAACTTAAGATGTGTAGGTATTTTTTTTAATTGCGTATTAAGCTTAAGCTGGATTATCGTATCGTCCACGTTTTCCTGATATCAACGTATGACGATTCTTGTATTATATGACTTCATGTCAGGTACGCGGAAAATACAACAGCCTTGAATACGGAACCGGGGTCAGGTTTCAACGTTGGTTATGGAAACCGGAAAGCCGTTAAATTTTGAACCTAACGTGGATTATGGACCAGGTTGAAAATGAACCCCATTTGAAAATTATCCGAATTGGCTAGGATATAAATAAAGTACACGGTAACATATTACATGTATTTCCAGTGCGTATTCACGGCAAATTTTTTGAATTCATTGGCATACTAGATTTTAAGAAAATGTTTGATTGCATTGGTTGACTTGGTCAACTTGATCGACTGTGTCCACTTGGTCGACTCCGTCTACTTGATTGTCCGTTTGGCTAACTTGGTTAACTAAATCGACTTGGCTGATTTGCTTGACTTGGTTGTCTTAATAGACTTGGTCGAATTTGTTGACTTGATTGACTTGGTCGATTTCATTAACTTGGTTAACTTGAATAACTTGATCGACTCGGTATATTTCATCGACTTGATTGACCCAACCTCGGCTCGTTCGTTTATGTGTATATAAAGAAATAGAAAAATAACTGTGGTCTATTTTCAACGGTCAATTCAACTACCTGTTGAAAAATAATCTATGAGGCTGTCATTTTCAACGACTTTCGGGTTCCATATTCAACGTTGAAAACTGACCCCACTTCAGGTTTCAACGGTGGTCAATTTCGATAAAACCTGACAATGATTTATCACCTTAGTTTAATATTTTATGGCAATTTTACAATAAAAGTACAATAATATACTATTAGAAAAATACAGCAAAAAGGGATTGGGGCCATGTTTTGCCAATTTATGTATCCCTCTCCATGTTATTTAAAGTAAACAATAAGAATTTACTTCTTTTAACGTGATGGCACATTTCACCGTAAATACACAAGTTGATCTCGGGATCTATAGCTGTAAGTGTTAAACTTAAACAACTCAGAATGAAAACTTACATAAACAACAGTTACAGATTTCTTCATCACAAAATTAAATCAGATACAGAAATCCGTACATCACATCCCGTTCGTGGCATAACATGCAGTGCTGTATGATTTTGAACGTGATCTAGTACTTTTGTATCTGCTGTTTAGACAAGAGTTGTGCTTGTTTGCTTGAATATTGTTATAAGGTCGTGGAACGAGGGACCGCTACCTCAGCGACCCCTCCGAACAACATGTTATGTATCTGCCCGCTACCTTTCTTTCTGACTTAGATAACTTTAACACCAGAATTCCCCGAAGTGTGGTTATATTAGTCTAAGCCGCCTTGGAATTTAACGATGTATCTATATATTTCATGTGTACCTGTAAATATATTCATTCTGAATTCAAAAAATATTCCTTCAGAAAAAACATATGACATGACATTTACATAACAAAGGACAGTAGACAGCACATGTCTGCGGTAATTTTTCTTCACATTTTCAAAATTGCCTGTGCCTTTTCAATTTAGAATATTTGAATGTTTAAAAAATTAAGCAAACAGCACAATAACATCTTCTTAATGCTATGTTGGGTTAGACAACAGTTTAAATGATACAACAAAAAATCAATGGCCGCAGATACAATCTAACTACAATTGTTACATACTCCTAAGTTAAAGAGAACTGCCTCCTGACAATTAAAATTGTACAGGATCATAAAACGACTCAAAACAAAGAGTCAACAACTTTAAAATAGCACGAGATAGCTTTGCAGGTGGCACGCTAAAATATATTCACTATATACTTATAACTAAATACCATTCTTTACAAAAGTACGAAAGCCTATAATGAGCTCATTTTCGTTGGAGGAACGCGGAATTACTCGAAACTGGCAATAAAAAGCGATGTAACATTTGATGAGTAACAATGGATGACAAAAGTTGTATTGTTATGCCTAAAATCATAGTGTCTTTGATAAATACATGTACCTCTCAATTAAGGCTAACCTCGGCTGTATGGGGTGCTTTTTTACTTTCTATTGTCTATTCATTGATAGCTATAAATTAACTCTTGCTATCAATAAATGAATTCTTGATATCAATAAATGAATTATATAGATATAAAAAATTCGATATATTGATATCGATTAATGAATTATAAATATCAAAAATTCGACTTGTTTGATATCAAGAATTCATCATGAAATAAAGATATCAATAGTTCGATTTAATGATATCTATAAATCATTTATTGATATAAAGAATTCGAGTTATAGATATCTGTAATTCATTTATTGATATCAATAATTCATGTCGATTTATTGATATCTATAAACCTTAACCCAGCTCCCTGCACGATTGAGAGCGGAACTTCTTTGTTGAAAACTTGCGGGACCGTTAACTGCTGTGGCTTCGTCCTCTCTCGTGGCTATTCAGTCAGCCTATTGAGAGAGAGAGAGAGAGAGAGAGAGAGAGAGAGAGAGAGAGCGGTATAACGAGTGGTAGTCATTTTTGTTCGTTTAGCTCATCGGGCCGAGTGCGCCAAATATTGATTACCACGTGGATTCACAAAATTGTACGCATAAATTAAAAAAAAAAAAAAAAAAAAAAAAGGAAAGGAAAGTATACGAAAATACTATACAATATATTTATAAAACGATTACGTACAATAGCTCGCTGTGGTGTATTGATTAGGGAGCATTGGTTATTTTCATATATTTTTCGATGAATTATTGATATCTAAAATTCTGACTGAATTATTGATATCAATAATTCTTGCTTAATTGTTGATATCAATAAATGAATTATAGATATCACTTATTCAATTCTTGATATCAATTAATAGGCATTAAAATAGTAGTGACGGCGCTCCTTACGCCGACTGAATCATAAAGTTTTCGCATGTCCGTTAAAAGCGGGCAATAGTTCAGTCGATTTATCGAAACATTGGGCATATCCTTAATGGTATGGTAACAGAAGACGTTTGTGCGAAGATACATTTATTTATTCATCATGAAAATATCCAAGTATATTAAAGGTAATCGTAATACATCGCTTAACGTACTTGACCCGAGAACAACTTTCACTTATACATGTAATTATTTCAAGAGAGTTACGATACATTGTGTTTGTCCATTGACAGTATTACAATTATTTTCTCCCTAGGGTAGGGGGTTATTTTCTACAACTTTAGGTGTTCATATGCCAATTTCCCTTGTCCAAAGAGACCCTGTTCTAGACAAACAAATGAAAGCCAACGCTTTTACTCCCAATAAATCGAAAAACAACACCTCCAAATCCTTCCGGATCCAGAATTTTCATTAGGCAATACACTGTGGAGGAAAATCGTCCAACATACCACCATTCATATATCAATCGAGGTCACTCCATAAGTTGTAGAGTACTCCTTATATGGAGTCAACTCGCTATCCAAATAAGAAAACTGCCAATGAACAAAGATTTCTGGATTGAAATAAAAATGGCGGTTTGTTGGATGATTTTCCTCCACTTGTCACGTTTAAGTGACCAAAAACGATAGAAAAATACGAGAATGTGATTATTTTCTGGTGGATATTCTAGGAAATAAATGTTCCGGTAAATGGCATATAAAGAGACAGTTTTGTATTCCTAAGCAAATCGAAGAAATCGTGCGTGGCAATTTTTCGGCAATCGAGAATGGTTTATGCGACTTCTTTTAGATAACTTTGAGCTCTGCCCCAAAAACGAATAATATCAGAAAACAGCATTCGTGCGAGGGGCAGAGGAACCATCTCGGCCTTATTAAACACTTTCTCTACGTTTTTTATTTTTAAGCACCCTGGGCGCTTATGAGGTCGAGTACGATATTTGCTGTTCCCTGATCCTTTACTGACGAAATTGTATATATGTTGTCATAAAAATGTCTTTTGTTCTGACGATTTAACAATTTTGAATAGGATATAAATTAAATGCGCTCATATTTGAAATACATTTTTCAGACGGGCCTTGGTGGACCATTGTTCTATGCCATTGGTGTAGTCCTAAACATTCTTCTGTTTCCAATGTTATCGATTTGTTTAAAGACAAGAGCACCAGGCGCAAAAACGTTCCTACAGGTATGTATGACAAGACGAGAGTGCCAGGTGCAAAAACGTTCTTACAGGTATGTATTACAAGACGAGAGTGCCAGGTGCAAAAACTTTCCTACAGGTATGTATTACAAGACGAGAGTGCCAGGTGCAAAAATGTTCCAACAGGTATGTATTACAAGACGATAGTTCCAGGTGCAAAAACGTTCCAACAGGTATGTATTACAAGACGAGAGTGCCAGGTACAAAAACGTTCCTACAGGTTTGTATTACAAGATTTTGTTGGAATAGTTATTTTATATATATGTATGCGGCTCTAAACGTGTGTTTTTGTTGAACTAGCTGACAACTTTATCTTTAAACACCAAATTTACAAACTTAAACAGACCATCAATATATACCATACCTAAACGACCTTGACAAAAGGTTTCAATTCTAGATGTGGCACAACCACTAATGGAAGCTCTAGAGAAATATATACATTGTATGATGTTGACAAAATAGGCCAAGGCAAAACAGCGAGTTAATCATCTATGAGAGACACCCCAGCCAGAAAGTCAAGGTCTATTTTCAAATTCGGCCACGTAGAGGTCGCTAAAGAGCTAAATAAATGTATTGGTAGAATAGACACTAGAGTGGAAATGGCATAGGAAACAAGTGATGGAGGTGGGAAGGGAAATTAATAAACTATAGAAACAAATGAAGAACAGGTCCGCTTTTGTTAAGAATACACTACTAAAAATAACTATAAAATTCTGAAGTCCTACTTTAGTTTTGGTCACTATTAAAACATGAATTTTCAGTGTATTCCTCTGGACAGACGAACCGTCAGCATATCCCGTCATCATATACTTTTATTTTTTTAAAACACTGACTAATTGAACTTATTGTAAAAACAACTGGTTATAATGTCGCACTTGATATTTCAGCTGTTGTTAAAATATAACTTATCTGTATTAAGCAGCCAAACAGCCGTTGATTATTTTAGTTCTGTTGTAAAGTCATCTCTGCCGAAGAGTACAAGATCCAGAGGAATACCTTAACAGAATTTTCTTTTAAGTTTAAACAATATTTTATTACTGAAATGACATGTACGGAATATTTCAACAACAGACAGAGAGGATTCGGAAACAAGCTATTAAGCTTATGTTAATCCGTCTCCTTAAACTATCTTTTTAGTTTGAGAAACTCTTCACACCCTGTTCCGATCGTTTAAGGCATGTCTACTTTAATTTGACCTTTGTGACCCAACTTTGGAGTTAACCATCGATTCTCTGTTAGGACTCACCCACATTTCTGATTCCTGTTGATTTGATGTGTGTATGTAAAAGTAATTTTCTAATGAATAGAAATAAAAGACAAAACAAGATACAAAAATATTTATGTAAAAAAATTATGATTTTCTCTTTACAACATCAATATATTTTTATCTTGCATGACATTTCGTTAAGACTCACTGTAAATATTTGGACCAAACTTCACATTAAATTTATTTATTAAAATTAGTTATTCTTGTTTATTTATTTTCAGATTATTTACACTCGATTTGGTAATCGTGCGCATGTAATGTTTTGTTGTATTGCGTTGTCGTCAAACGCTTTAACTCTTACTGCACTGACTCTAGCTGGGAAAGCTACATTACAAGTACTGGTCAAAGATGTCTCTGATGAATTCATAGTCCTCATTCTTGCAGTTCTGTTTGGTTCCTACTGCTTCGTCGGAGGTTTAGGATCAGCGTTCTATATCTCTTATTTCAACACAGCACTAGCATTTATAACTGTTCTAGTTTTTATAACTAACATCGGAACGAGTAGTGAGTATGCCAATCTAGAAACCATGTATGACATTATGAAGTGTGTTGTTGGGCCTGACGGCAACTACAATAATTCTCTTCTAACATTTCGTTCGAGAACTGGCATTATCTGCGGTTTGATGTTTTTTCTAATGTCAACTAGCCTATGTTTTTGTGATCAGGCCCATTGGCAGAGTCGAATTGCAGCAAAACCCTCTCAAGGAGTTCTAGGATTTTTTATTGCCGCCTTTCTGTGGTTTACAATTCCTACTGCATTTTCTATGATGACAGCAATGATGTATACGGCAAAGAGTTATCAAAACGGAACGCATCTTCTCAGTTCACTTGATATTGACGCAGGTAAGATAAATACTTTTAAACAGAGACGAACTGTATAGAGCTGAATTAAAAGGGACACACAATCCACGTGTTTGAAAATCTCGTCTGAGAATCCCAAATTCAACTTCAACAGTGACTACAAAAATCATAACTTTATTAACCACCACATGTATGCTGCGAAGCCTGGGGAAGGGGGTAAAAATCAAAAAACTAAAATCTAAAAATGGCGAAATTCTGATTTTTTTCGTTTAAAACATCCTCCTTTAGACAGCCGTTTCAGACAATCGTATTCTTCTCAGCATATGTATGATATTTATATATATACTATAGCATCATTAAAAGAGTAACTAAACTCAAGTAGATTATTACAAAATAGTTGAAATTGTCTTAATACCAATAACAAGTTTAGGCCACGGTTGACAAACAAAACCCTTTTTCTGATTGAATCATTGATAATAAATAATCTCAATCATTTGTATATGCAGAGAATCTGGTGTGCACCATCTTCGCAAGCCAAGTTTCGCTACACTACGTTTTACTACGATATGATAAGCGAACTGAAAGAAAGGGGTCGTATACGTTGGCTAGCGAAGATAGATGATTTGTATGTGTATTTACTAACAGGATACATTTCACCCTTTGTGATGGAGGAATTGATGGGCTCCACCGGTGGCTACCTCCTTATAACCATGGTGACGATGGCTCTGATGTCCACGGGATCTGGTGAAGTAATGGCGATATCATCTATACTCATATATGACATCTATAAGACGCATATCAACCCACTTAGGTAAACACAAATTCACTATATTTTTACCTTTCGTTAATATTTAAAAGAATTTCGCACAGGTTTAAATAGTTTTAAATGTCCTTGTTTCACATCTTTGGGTTGGTAAGAGTTGCAGTGTATCTCACCATTGGTTGGATGTTTGCTGTTGCTGTTTTCTTTGTGAGCAGGCTAAAACGTAGAATGGTAAAAGCAAAGATATGTGCATCCGTTACATTATGATATGTCTACCATTTTGAAAAATGTATTGTACCATTCTTAATTTATAGAATTCAGTCTTGCCGATCGATCTGTATGACACTTAGTACTATGTATACCCTTTCAAACATTTAAAATCAGCTTATATTACTTGGAATCAACTTATATTGCTTGGAATCAGCTCATATTGCTTGGAATCAGCTTATATTGCTTGGAACTATCTTATATTGCTTGGAATCAACTTATATTGCTTGGAATCAGATTATATTGCTTGGAATCATCTTATATTGATTGGAATCAACTTATATTGCTTGGAATCAACTTTATTGCTTGGAATCAGCTTATATTGCTTGGAACCAACTTATATTGCTTAGAATCAACTTATATTGCTCGGAATCAACTTATATTGCTTGGAATCAACTTTTGTTGCTTGGAGTCAACTTATATTGCTTGGAGTCAGCTTATATTGCTTCGAATCAACTTAAATTGCTTGGAATCAACTTATTTTGCTTGGAATCACTTATATATTGTTTGGAATCAACTTATATTGCTTGGAATCAACTTACATTGCTTGGAATCAACTTATATTGCTTGGAATCAACTTACATTGCTTGGAATCAATTTATAGTGCTTGGAATCAGCTTATATTTCTTGGAATCGATCTCTACATAACTTTTGCTACTGCCTATTTTTATCGCTCGATATACAACATGACCGATCAGAATAAACACCAGTGCTAATGAAAGTTAAAAATATCTAAGAAACGTATATATCATAAGCTGGAGATCTAGGAAAATCACTGTCCAAACATAATTTACAAAGCCAAAGCTCTCGCGTTTGTCAGAAAAAACAGTATGTACGATATCATTATGAATACAGATTTCGTATCTTGAAGCTTGGCTATTAGAGTTGTTAGTCAGTTTAGTCAATTTAAAGTGGCATACACACGTAGGTACTGTGAAAGCAATTATTTCAATAAAACGAGTTATTTAATAGCACTATAATAAGATATATGTGTCATAAAATGAATACTTTTGAGAAGTTGGATACCAGGGTTCAAACCAGCGAAATATTGAAAAATTCACGAAGACCCGCCTCCTGATCGACCAGTATCTCTCATTAGTATGCAGACGTAGTTAGGCTGGACAGCGGTATAGTTTAAAATAGCACCAATACCCGTTAAAAGTCCCTTTATTCTCATGCACACGCATATAAGCCCTGGCAAAAGTCACTGTTTCTCGTGCTCAGGTAGCATCGTATCCGTATACACCTATATCAGTAAATAAACTCTGCCTGATAACATAAACACAAAACACCAACACTATCCAAATATCTGTCTTGAGCAATATCCATGTGAAGAAGATTTGGAGTTGTTGTCCAAAATCAACGCCTGTCAGTCAATTATAATTCGGGCGAATTATAAATGTTGAAATTTGGTAACTTTGTGAAGATACATGCACCTCAGGTTAGATTAACAAAAAGGTACTAACTTTACATGCTTTATAAAAATATCCATTTTGAAAATAAATTAAAAACCAAGCAGTTATTACTATTCGTTGGTGTGTATGTATCTTTAAGTTCGGATGGGTAAACATATCCTTAGTCGGTCCACATGGAGTACTTGTCTTGAGGATTGTTGTGTTGTCTATTTAATTCCTTACATTCTGGTGCTTTATTGTTTGATGCAGTTATTGTTTGTTTTTCAATGTCTCTTATTCTATTGATTCCACCCTTACTGTTTTTCACAGTGAGAGTTATCCTGATTGAAAATGTCATCCCGGTATCGAGATGTCCTATTGAGGGAGTCAATGAGAAAAAATCGTTTGTTCTTTTTCAATCTAGCTATAGAATTAATTGCAAAGCAGTAGAACAAAACAGTGGTGTATAATTCGTTCGCATGGGAATACTCACAATCTTGTATTTAAGCCTTGTCGGCTAGTTGGACAAATATATTTAATAAAAATGAAAGGCATTAAAAACTACGTTACAGGTCAAAGATTTATACCACTTAAAACGGCTGTCTTTAAAATCCATTAGTCTCCGAAGATTCAATTCAACATATCACGAATACTATAGACTATATCTACATGATCGTTTTGAGTAATAAAGTGATTCAAGGTTGTTTTTTTTTTTTTTTTGCTCTAGCTACTAGCCATTGAACAGATAACATTGTTTATTCATCAGATGTATTTGGTTTAATTTTTTTAACTAGGAAATTATTAACACCGACGTGTTGCCAGCTCTGTGGTGAGGACAAAGTTCCAAGATGCTCTAACTCACAGAATGAATCTGAAGCAAAAGAGTGTAGGTGTAAATCAGCAGAAGACTGCAGAGATTGTAAGGACGACATAAAGCTACGAATGTCAAAGAGTCAAACCTATGGTATGACATACTCGTGCAGAACCCATGGCGTCCTTAGACACTATGAGGATATGCTGATTCAATACAAGAGCTGGTGCATCGTTTGGGTAACAATTGGTGTGATTCCATTTGGTCTCATCATTCTGTCGTCAGAAATCAACTTAAACTGGACTATGTTTACACTAATGGCACTATTAGGTCCGTTTTTGGCTCCATTGGCACTCGCTATAGCATGGACAAAATGCACATCTTGTGGCGTTATATCTGGTGCGTATACTGTTGTAGTGTTACATGGTTACTGATACACTCAAATGTTAAATAACTAATTTAAACATATAAAATGCATAACTATTAAGATGATCGAAACATGTAACAACAAACTTCAGCAAAATGCAGCAATAATTCAAAACAATCAAAAATTCCACGTGTAGGATATGTTTTAAAACAAAGAAAACATTTATATGTACAAAGGCAACTTTCAATGATGGAACTTGCTACTTTTTAAAAAAAAAAAAAATGAAAAATATGTTTTTAGATGCTTCAAAAATTTATTTGAAACTAGGTTACATTGTTTGGTAAAATCATGATTTCCATGAATGCACATGTAAGGTACACAGAATATGTCAATTATCAATTGCATAATTAATGCATTTTCGTGTGTACCAATAAATGTATTGTCAACCTCTTTAAAATATTCTTAAAGTGGCTTTAGGAATCAGATGAGAGGAATACTTCAAGTCCAGATACTATGGAAGGGAATTTCCGCCAAAAGTCTATTATGCTACGTCTTAATTTCTAATTTCGTAAATATCTAATTTCTAAATTTTCATTTCTAAAACATGTACATTTGTATTTCTTATTTTGCCAAGTTCTTATTTCTAATTTTAAATATATAAATTTATAGTTTTATTTCGAAATTCCATATCTAAAATTTGCTTTTTAAAAATAGCAGACAAGAATTCGTAACTTTTAGAAGTCGGAATTTACAATTCGTGACACCGATAATATTGTTTCACCAAATGCTTTTTGATAGAACAAACACACGTAAATTGTTCAAGGATTGAACTTGGCAAGTACCAGAGACAGCTTAAACACGCAATTCAAACTACATATTGCCCTTTCAGACAAATGTCTTATTAAATGTTTCGTTTCACATTCCTCAAATCAGATATTAAATTAAATAAACTTTTCGTATTTTAAATTTTTGTATGGAATGTTTAAATTTCCATAAATTATGGAAATAAAATTCAGAGTGTTGAAGTAAATCCATTTAATAACTTAAGACTAATTAAAAGATATACATATACATATATCTTTTCAGATGTAAATGTTTTAGCTTCAGACTTATTTTTAAATCAATTCTTTAAAAAATCGAGTCATATTTTAACTAATGATAATTGTTAACATTTGTTGGGTTTTTTTTCATATTTTGTTAAAATTTTAAATCTTAAAAAATTGATGTCTTGTTAAGTCTTTGTTCCTAGTATAGCACATGTTTGTCCTGCTGTCTAAAAAAGAGTAAATACAATGCACTTCAACCATATGTATATTCCGTTGACATTGCCTAATATTCAAAAAGTTTTTATTCAAATATAAAACAAACTTTGTTGAACGGGACCTGTGGTTTTTTTCTGCGTGTGCTTTTCCCTTGCTGGCTGGTAGTTTTTTTTTTAAATCCGATAGGACGCAAAACAGAAAAAAAAACACAGCTATTGCCAGAGGTTGAAATTTATTGGTACATACGAAGATGTATTTATTATACAACTGATAATTGACATATTCTGTGTACCGTACGGGTGAAGTCACGGAAATCGTGACTTTACTAATGTAACCTAGTGTCGCGTAGTATATTTTTATTTTTATTTGTATTGTACAGGTAGTGTTTGTGGACTATTGGCAGACATTGCTGGAATTCTGATTGTAGCGTCAACAGTTTATGATGACGGTTTAAACAACTTTATGGTAAATACTGCATCTGACTACAGTCTACTTGCGGGAATTACTGCTGGAATATTTGTCAGTGTGGTCGTCACGGTAACCGTTTCACTATTTACACATAATATCAATTCAAGAGAGGACGCTGAGCGCGAATGGGAGAAAACCTTGTCAATCGACAACCCTTTAAACTCGTGGCGAGTTTTATATAAAGATGAACTTTCAGATGTACCAAGGACTGAGAAGGTGACTGCTAAACATATGGCAAAGGTTTTTAAGAAAGCTCGCACAGTTGCATACATCGGAGGTGCCTTTTGCGTGACACTCTTCCTTGCTGTACTTCCGACAATAATGTTGAGTTTCGATGAGTTAACATACAACCAGTTCAGTGCATGGATCAAAGCATGTCAGTACTGTTGCTTTATAGGAGCCGTCTTTGCAATAATAGTACCACCAATTGAGGAGTTTGTCCAAATTTATCGTTTTTATAAACAAAATGCAAGACAAGACCTTGTAAAAGATAAGACTGTCGATAGTATTGACAAAGATTTGCAGACGTCATTAATATAAGATTAATTTAAATATTACATTTGTTTGTGTATGGGAACAACAAGTGATCAGCCATAACAAAAACGCATGGATACAGTTGTAGCCGTATGTGATATGTCATGAAATGAGGCGGTGTCGCTTTCATTTTTTCAAAATGTGTTTGTACTATAATTATATTATATAAAGCGGAACTAAACAGTTTGACCCCTCCGAACGTAAGATGAAAATTTGTTGATATTTTTAGTTCATCGGGCCAAAGTTGAAATTCCCCATAAAATACCGTTCGACGTTAACTTTAAATTTTTCAACATCGATTCCTAAACCAACTGACCAATCACAACCCAACTTGCTTCGGAAGCATCCCTGGTGGAAATTATACTATAATTTTATTGTTATTTGGTTAGGTTATTGGAAGAGTTAGAAATGTAAGTAACATTTTCCTCTCTTTGATCCCCTGATGTGATGATTGTTCCTGTACCATCTTTGTGTGTGTTTGTTTAATTAAGTTTAACGTCCCTTCAACTCGTGTTTAGATCATACCGAGAAGGTGACTTCTGCTGACAGTGCGCACTGAGAGCGAATTTAAAGTGCTTTTTCACCGATATATCACGCCGCAGTCACATTGACATGATACTTGGTCACATTATATCAGGTCACCGAGCCAACCAGTCCTTTTCCTACCTAGAATGCTGAGTACTTAACAAAGAGCGAGAATATTACCACGTTCGAACCCTCGCCTCCTGTGGATCACAAATATGATTAAACTAGTGCTGTCGCCAGGATGGCTGACTAAATACCCCCCTCCCTCGCTTTCGTTAAGTAATATATTTCATGACATCAGTTATACTTACATCTGTTATGTTAATGGGTCATTATTCCAAAATTCGAAACTTTAAGCTCAGGTACATATCTTAGAGTGTGGTGACTTTATCTGCTGATTTTTTGCGAAATTTTAATCAATACTGTTCTGACAAGATTTTGCGTATAGTTTTATAAAAGGACAAAACTCTCTTAAACGTGGAGAAATACAATATCACGTTAGGGGGAACAATTACATGAGGAAACCATTCTTCACATAAGTTTGAAAAATAATTCAATGAAAAATAGTGAATGCATACCAAGACAAACATTTGTCTAGATTCCGAACAAGGGGCATAACTATCTTACACAAGAAGCACATTGGGCCTTAACGTCCACCTGGATATATAAACAAAACAATAAGATCTTTAAACTAAATTTCAAGGAGCATCTAAAAGTTTCCTGAAAATCTGATCAACGGTTCTTGACAAGAAGTAAAAAATGACTAAGTCAATCAGAAGCCACATCGTCCATATTGGATGGAATTTGGAAACATCAAACACACTTCTGAAAAGAGACTATGCAAGGAACATGTTCATCAAATTTCATGAAAATCTGACAAACGATTCTTGATAAGAAGTAAAAAATGTCTGAGTCAATCAGAAGCCACATCGGCCATATTTGATGGAACTCGTAAAAATCGAACAGTAATCTGAAAGGGGGCCATGCAAGGAACATGTACATCAAGTTTCGTGAAAATCTGACTAACGGTTCTTGACAAGAAGTCGAAAATGTCTCAGCCAATCAGAAGCCATGGCGGCCATATTGGATGAAATTCGGCAAAATCCAACACATATCTGAAATGGGACCATGCAAGGAACATTCAGTGCAAGTTTGGTCATAATTGTCTCAGTAGTTTTTGAGAAGACGTTTAAAATGTGAAAGTTAACGACGACGGACGACGGATGGATTGGTAAGGGAAAAGTCCAGGTGGACTAAATCGATGAAATAGAAAATGAAGCAGGGAGCACAACTACATGAAGAAACAATACATCACACAACTTTTAAAAAAAAAACTCAATTGAAAATGAGTGGATGCATACCCGGACAAAATTTTTGTCTAGATTAAAAAAGGAGCTTTTAAAACTCTCTTAAAAAGTAACAAAATAGAAAAATCACGCAAAGGGGTACAACTACATCAAGTAACGAAACGTCCCACAAAGTTTGAAATAAAATTCAATCGAAAATGAGTGAATGACAGAACAAACATTTGTCTAGATTCCGAAAAGGGGCATAACTCCCTTAAAAGCGATAAAATAGAAAATCATGCAAGGGGCACACCTACAATAAGTAACGGTACTTCACACAAAGTTTGAAAAAGAAGTGAATGCATACAGGACAAACATTTGTCTAGATTCCGAAAAAGGGACATAACTCTCTTAAAAGCGATGAAATAGAAAATCATACAAGGGGCACACCTACAAGAAGTAACGGTACTTCACACAAAGTTTGAAAAAGAAGTGAATGCATACAGGACAAACATTTGTCTAGATTCCGAAAAGGGGCATAACTCTCTTAAAAGAGATGAAATAGAAAATCATGCAAGGGGCACACCTACAAGAAGTAACGGTACTTCACACAAAGTTTGAAAAAGAAGTGAATGCATACAGGACAAACAT
>JAUMGZ010071236.1:0-12750 GCA_032359645.1 Pododesmus macrochisma | reverse complement strand
GTTGACTTTCTTTTTTGTCTTTACACCCCCCCCCCCCCCCCCCCCATCCCTTCCTCAACAGTCTCCCCTTGCTTCTGTATTACGCCGCTTCATCGTTTTATGTTTTTAAGTTCTTCTAGGATGAGTTCCCTCAAATTGTTTGTTTTCATGCCTCCTCTTTTCATCATTTGTTAGTATTTACTTCTCTTTTATTTATCTCTTTTGTTTGTTATAGGTTTCAATTTTTCAGTTCGTATATTATTGTTATTCGATCTCGATCTCGGTCGGTTGATGTCATTGATAGTCACGACTATATAGACATAGCTACACGTGTTGTAGGGAATATCCCCATGATCACACCTGCCTGTACTCTACCAATTAACATGATGGGATCACTACTTATGTCTTAAGATCTACCGTATACAAATATGACAAATGATTGCCAATGACAGACGAGGCTGCTCGACAGCGCCGCATGTAGCCTTTCTTCAAAGGTCTTAATCATCACACAACAAATCACCCGGATGTTAATATACATAGTTCTATACTTCTGGCAACACACTTATTAATTATCATATTTTCTTAGCTTTAATTGACATTCGGTTCGTTTGATGCGGTATCAGATTTCATAATTTCTAGTTTTTCTAATAACTAATTTGCATTGTCCACATGACAACGATCGAGATCATTATGATTTTCCTGTATAATTAGACTTCTGTATATACATGTATATAAACATTGTGAGTATTTCTGAACAGACGGGATCGATGATTGTCCGTATATCTTTATATGACCAAATGCATTGGGTCATCACAGCATCGAGACAAACACAAAAAATATTAGTAAAAAAACAGACCAATATAATACGAGAGTAGTACATGAGTATAGATGATAACACAATATCGATATCACAATTCGTAGGTTGTTTTTGTAAAATGAGAATTGTCAAGTCAGTCACTAGTCGTGCACTTATAAGTGTATAGATTTGAAAATGAAGAATGAATAAACTATGAAAGTTGACACTCTCCTAGACGAAAATAGCAACAACTCATAACTAAATCTCGGCGTTACGTCTCACTCTGGGAGGAGGAAGAATTCTCCCTCCTTACAGGTTATGTACTATCTAATGTTCGGAACTGATTCTGCTTGGTGCAAGTCAATTATCAGACGAATCTATGTAATCAAGAGATATTCCTCAACATGCACGTGCACACATGCTTTATCAGCGATATCTGTGATAAATATGGTATTATGATGCCAATAAACATCAAAGAGACGATATGACACTTATCTTGATCCAGGAGGAATATTTTTGTAACGGCCATTCGGAATGATGTAATCACGTGATTGGAAATTAAATGGCGGGCATGTTCATTGGTTGCCATCCAAAGTTAACATTTCCTGCTGATGAAGCACGTAAATTAGCAATTATCAAAATGGTCTGTAGCCAATGAAAACATGATTCATTGTATCAATTTTTAATTATGCTAATTATGAAGTTGTTTCTGGCGAATATATTTAAATTTTCAGAGGTGACATGTATACATTGGGGAGTGCACGTGGTATTTTGTAAATCAGCACCTGTGACGAGATTAGCTGTATAACGTGGAAATAGATATGCATTGATATATGATAAAATATCGTTGAAACGTCAAGGGATTGCGATGATGAAGTTAGTGGCTCGATTTGCTTTTCATGTTGTTTTTCTTATTCAGTGTCAAATACAATATGACTATCGTGAAACAATACTATATACATTTTTTACCTAAAGACGGTCATTATGTATATTTTAAACATTATGCGCCTAGCATTTGCCCCACTCCGGAAAACTAGACGAGCTTCGATTCAGAACTTTTAAATTCTATTTCTGACTATAAATCTGTTGGCAGACATAAGTATATATTATATGATACAATGCATATCAATGGCTAATTAATTCTGTATTACTGAAGAGGCTTAATAGAGGCATTGCACGTGACGTCACCGGTCCGCCATGTTGGAGGGCAAGCTTAGATGGTGTAAACATATTATATAGTTGGAAAAACAGGGTGTAGAAAATGTGTGAAAAATACGTTATGCATGCCCAGAATTTCATGAAATTAATATACTTGGAAAGAATTAAAATCATGCTTTAAATGATGTTAAAGACAAAGTAATTTATTTGTATTTGAATCCGTAGTGACTGTGTGAGTATGACCAAATTTAGTAAGATTATATAGTCAACACTCGCCAGTTGCCCTCCATACAGGTAAATTTGAGCCAGTAGCCCTTTAAATCGCCAGTTTTGGGTGACCCTGCAAAGCCTCTATTGTGCATATATTTGTATAGAAATTACCTAATTAAAAGCATAAACATTATTTTAAAAGTTGAAGAATGTATTGTTATGCATTATTTCTGTTTTTGGAAACAACATTGTCAGTTGTCATTGTTTATTTTGCCTATTATCTTTGTTTTCAATTTCTTGTTCATCGAGTTCAGTGGACACAAAATGGCGCATGCGGCATGGCAATATTACATGTACCCCTAACAACGAGTTTCACTCATGTGTCATTGTGAAGTGTCATTGTGAAAACCCCTAATTTGAAGCCACTTTCTCAAAATAATATTATATTTAATATAATGCTTAGTAACATTTCAAAATGGCATGTAGCTATATATTATACAGTTTACAAATAAAGTGGGACATAAAAATGACCTTACCTGTGTCGAAATTCACAATGATTGCCATGTGCTCATGATCACATGACTGAACAGTGCTCACCGTTGTGGTTTGGTCTGATCGCACTACTATGGAAGGCAATACTCGTACCACTATGCAAACAAAAGGAAAACGTTGGACGCACACAGAAAAAAAAACCAAATAAATATTTATTAACTAAAAAAGGGGGAAACATCACGAACTTTAAACAAGAAATATATTTTTTTTTTTAAAAAGATGAACGTCTGAGTTTTGTGGAGGGTAATTTAGAAACAAATTGAAGCTGTCAAAATAAGATTTTTCTGAATTTTGCCTTGGCTGTAGATTTCAGCTTATAAATATGCTAACCTTAATATATGCCAAAAGAATTTCTCCTTCCCAGCTATCGCGCATAATAGTGTTAAGGGAGAAAACTAGTTCCGTACGTAGTCCCCTTTTTACATGTCGAGTACAGCAAACGTAGGGTTTACGCGTTCAGTGTGTTTGTACATGTAGATATTAAACATATAGCTAGTGTTTTAAAAAGCGGTCTCGTAACAATATATACATTGTATATTAATTTCTTATAACATTGAATAATTTAATTCTATTTTGTTTCCGTGCTTTCTATTGTCATAATTTAATTCTATTTTGTGTCCGTGCTTTCTATTGGCTAACAGGGCAAATTTCTTTCTTGCCATAGATCAATGGCAGTAAAAAAAAACACGTCACGGCAAATCTAGTCTGGTTACCTCCCCTGATATGCTACGCAATACTGGGAACCCGTTTACGGCATATCTTTTAAAAAAAAAAATGACGTAACGGTAACGCCCACATTCCGCCGCCGGACTACTTTTCCAACGCTCACAGAACATTGAACACCCATGCTATTTATTAAATAAAACAAACAAAATTTAAGTGTTCGAAAGGGATAGATGTTTTAAATTTATAAATGTATCCCCCTGACCCATACGGGGAAAGAATGAAAACGATCCAACATTGTCAACGGCATCACGTCTGTTCAAACCATTGGCTTACTATTTTATCATAAAAATGTAAACTTATATAGATCTTTACCAGATATTGAGGTAATGAATAAGAATAATATTGTTAGAGATGCTTTTGCTAAATAATTAACGAAATTGTCAGAAACCCAGGCCAAGATTCGGACTTGGACCTTTCAATTAAAAAATATAATTGAACGTTCTACCGTTGAACTACCTGAGTATATTTGTGAAAATTTTCGCCAAAATAAATATAAATTCTTCTAGATCAAGAAAAATAAAATTAAAATCGTGATTAGGATCTAACTCATAGGAGCAGAGCGAATACTGTATTCTCGACCAACAATTCATAAAAATGCAATAAACTTACCTTGTAGGCTATATTCTCAAGTTAATCCATTTTTATAAATCCTGAGATTTTGGGTAAATCGAATTTAATTCTACTATCGTTACAAACGTCAACAGACGGTTAGAATTCCATAAACAACTCGCACTCAACTCATGCGACACTTGACGAAAGTAAGTTTGTGACTTTATCACGTGAAACAAAACGAAAAAAACGACAAGATTCCATGTCTGAAAAGGCAGTGTTAGCCTTCCACAAAATGAACGGGAGTAAAGCATAGATCCACCACAAATAATGATCGTTGCCTCTTTCCAAATGCTCCGTGATAAAAAAATTCTCCTAAACAAGAATATTATTTCAAACATTACGGCCGTACATTCATGATTTTCGATGAATACACAACGCAAACATAACGTTGCTGAGGCAGCCGACGGTTAGTTTGGGTCACGGACCAGACGTAGAAGACGGTCGGCCGTTGTCTAGGCAATTTTTTGACGTTTTAACGCGGAATTCCTACGCAGCGCTCAGGCTATCGTACAAACATATTAGTTATTACACTGTTTTCATTTGTTCAAACAATTAATTTCGTAGTATTTCTGTGACAATTTGGAATTAAATTATAAGAAATGATTTTAATATTATATAAGTGTGCGTAGTTTTCTTTCTTTTCATACCTCGTTAAAGTGGAAAAATATTTAAATCATTCCTTAATTAATGTCTATCTGTGTGAAATAGGCCTGTAAATAAATCTTTTAATACTTTTGATTCCAGGGTCACGTCTTTGAACAACGTAGGTCTCCTTGCCATAAATTTACTGAATACCAATCAAACAATAGGCTTTCTAGTTTCCTCATGTTCCTCATTAAAGCCCCAAATGGCACTACTGGGAACGAAACCTCTATCATTTGAACATATTTGAACCCCCTTCCCCTAGGGATGACTTCTACAAAGTTTGAAAGAAATTGATCCAATAGTTTTAGACAAGTATTCGAAAACGTGAAAGTTAACATATTTGCTACAGTGCTGAGCTTTGACGCCAAATTTGGTTCCCAATGCCATTAAGTTACAAAATATCCAAGCATGCCATAATGCTATCTATAGTTTATTAGAAGATTTTTTTTTTAAATTTTGTCAACATCACCTTATTTGGACCCAAAGTGGCGCCCCTAGGGACTGATATTATTCATTTGAACGAATCTGAGTTCCCTTCCACTAGGGGTGTTTTGTACTGAGTTTGGATGACATTTGTTCAGTGGTTTTGGACAAGAAGTAAAGAATGTGAATAGTTGACATATTTCCTATAAAAAGTGTTGAACATTGACCCTAAAACGTGTATCCTATTTTTGTACCCTAGGGTCAAGCTTTGAACAAACTTAGTTCTCTATGTCTTAAAATTACTACATGTGCAAGCATTAAGCTCTAAACTACCTAGTTTATAAGAAGATTTTTGAAATTGTAGTATAAAAGGGTCGAATCTGGGACATCTGACGCCACAGTCAAACGTTCTACCGATTGGGTATCTCCTCTAGCGCTAGCTAGTAGGAGTGTTTTAAGCTACATTTACACACTGTGACAATGTCCCCCTCCAGAGAGTGAGAGGCCTCCCCGACTCTCGAAAGTACAGCATAGCGGTGGGCTCTGTAAAGGATCTATGTCATCTTTCTGTCAGGCATATTTGATATATAGTAGACCAGCCAATTTTAAAAAGACGTCTAGTTAAGGAAAATCGGGCATTTTGTTTTGATGGCTGGCACCCATGCTCAAATGAAAATCAATATATTCGGTTATCACATAGGGGTGGATGCGAACTTTGATTTTTTGAATTTTTGATTTTTTTCGAGATCATAAAGGTCACGCGGTCAAAATTATGACAAAAATATTTTCAACAACAAAAAGAAGTTAAGGACACGCAGTATCTTTCATAACAACTTAACAAAAATGAAATTACTTTTGCAGTTTTTATAATATCAGATAAAATCATGGTAAAATTCTGTATGTGTATATAGCATATTGTCATTTCAAAATGCAGTATTCTCGTTAATCTATTTGGTAGTTTTGTAACAATCGACATAGTTACGAAAAAATTGGTAAATTACTAAATTATTCAACATTCGTAATTATTCGTTAGAAGTAACATTTCTTCATAATATGACACATTGTAACTGCATTTTGGTATAATTATAGGCTCCTAGGGTATTGTTCGTTTTGTCCTAAAACAAACAAAATATCAAGGTATTTGATAACAATTTCAATTATCAACGTATGTATAATAATTTTCTCTTTGATGTTGATAAATTATTTATTGCTGCAAGATATACAAACACAATATTATACATGCACGTTGTTGGATTCCTCTTGGCGTAAACGTTACACTATTAATGAAGCTTGTTGGATGCCTCATGACATTGAACTTTTTATATATATAAACTTTTTCATATCTATACATATATCATCATGTTTTAGATACATTGTAGTTTTAAACGATAAAAAATGATTAGGTAAATTGAAATAAAAGGCTTGTTTTGTTACATTTTTACTCACTTAAGGAACATGGAGCTTTTTGCCAGGTTTTATTTATTGAGCACTATTATGTTTATAAATGTATATTGATACAGAAGTTCCCATATGTTTTCATATGCCATATCCGCAATATATTAAAGCGACTTACAACAGTAACAGTGAACTCAAAGAACACAAATATCAAATTAACAGCAGAAATATATTATTAAAAAATACACATACACAAAAAAAACTAAAAAATAAAATAAGGCTCTATAAACATTTTGTATAAAGAGGCCTCCACGCGGCCACCATGTTCAGGAAAGCCCTACTCAGAAAAGCCCGCTGATATAGCATCCAAGCGTGAAGGTAGGTGACCTCTGGCTGAGGATGGTAAGACCTGGGCTGAGGCAGATTGGGTAAATCCCTATGGAAATGGAATGCCAGAGAAGTGTCTACAATAAGGCTTAGAAGCTTTGAAAACCACGGTTGCTCGACCAGGCTGGGGCATTCAGAAGATTGTTTGTTTGTTTAATAAGTGATATTCCTTGAACTTCTGAAGCACCCTACCCACAAGGTTAAACGGGGGAAATTAATATTCCATCAAATTGTCCCAAATCAGAGAGAGAGAGAGAGAGAGAGAGAGAGAGAGAGAGAGAGAGAGCTTTCACCGCCCAAGCCATCTTATCAGGAACTAGAGACAAGTAAGTCAAACGCGGATAAGGCTTTCAGAGTCCTTAATGCGAGGACTGGTTTCTGATATCTGGACAGGGTGCCAGCTCCCTCTAGAGCAAACACAACGGCCTTAACCTCGATAACATTGATGTGGCCCGAGAACTGTTTGCCTTACCAAATGACCGAAAGAGACTTACCGTTGAGGTAAGCACCCCAACCGGTCAGCGTAGCATCTGTAAAAGGGGTCAAGGTAGAAGATAACTTACGGGAGAAACTCCTACTAGATTATTATTTTCCACTGTCCACCACATTGCAAAATTTTCACCGACTAGAGTAAAGAAATGCAGGCAGCCCACTGTTTGGAGGCGCTTGACCAATGGGAGAGAATATACAACTCAAGGAGTCTGATATGAAGGCGTCCCAATGGGACAACATCTGCTAAAGAGTTCAGGAACCTCAGAAAGCACAGAAAAAAACATCCTTCACCTTCTCCAGGTTGACAAGAAGAACACAAGTTCCCTGGACTTCTCAAATTGTATACTTAGGGGCATGCAACGGTCTAAGTATGAATAGAACTTGTTGCCTAGGAAGCCGAAGTCCTAAGACGGCAGGGTCTTTGACTTCTCACTGGAAAGGATTAATCCCAACATTAGCAGAACCTTCAGGACCGCTTTGGTGTTCTCTCGTAACGCCCTCATGTTCAAATGAAGCATGAGGTCGTCGTCAAAGTAGATGTATATATCTACCCTAAGAGAATGCAGATACCTCACAACAACATGTAGCAATTTGGTAAAAACGAAAGGCTTGGCCCGAACCCGGTAAACCTTTTAATGCTAAACCGAAGGAACTTCCTTGCCGATTTCCTGATGGGGACGTTGAAAAAGACATCCTTCAGATCTACTGATGTTTCTCACATTCTAGTACGCACGAAAGCGACAATGCTTCGTGATGTCACGATCATGAAATTTGGAGACAGAACATTCTGATTGAATGAGCTGAGATCGATAAATGGCCTCCAGACAACGGTGCATTTCTTGACCAGAAACTTTTTGGAGAAAAAGCTTGTAGTCCAAACTGGCATAGGGTTTCCAAGAAGTGAGTCCATCCATGGCCCCTTTCAGGAGCAAGGTCCTGATCTCTGTTTCCAGACCCTTTTCCTCCTCTAAAGCGGCGCTATAGCCAAAGGGAGAACACTTTTGAGAGAGCTGTGTAAGCCCTCCGAAACCGCTGACAAAGCCCAACTGTCCGCTGTAATATTTTTCTACTGAGGAAAAAAAATGAGCAAGACGCCCTCTGATCTAAAGATCCGGTCTCGGAAGATCTTAACCTTCCCAGGGCTCTAAACAATCATCTACTAGCGAATCTGAGACGCTTGAGCTTATGGTGAGTGGAGACATGAGGAAAGAAAAGTCAGGAACTCTTCTTACAAACCCTAACGGAAGCGGTCCTGCATTGGCCCCTTCCATGACCGCGCCCTCTGCCACTAGAAGATTGGTCATCTCCACATATATTGCTAGAGCTGGAAACTTGGCTCCTGTAGATTAGGCCCTATTACTTATCTAACTAACACGTAATGATACAGGGTGGATTATGTCCTTGTAAAATAGTTATTTTGTTGTAAGAATTCCTTCAATATATGCAGTTATCAATTGTTGGAAGTACAAAATTTGTTCAATGAGGTGTTGCACTGTCCAAATAATGAACGGACAACACTACGAAAGAATCGCTCTATTAACAAAACACGGACGTCGTCTGTATTTGTTTTTTTTTTCAGTTTCGTTCTATCTCGGAATTCTACTTAGTAATATTAATTTTGTTACCTCCAATTTGCAAACTAATTGAAAGAAATGTAAGCAATATTAAAAATGTACTTTATTGACAGTTTGATATTTTAGTTTGCGCCTAAGTATTACATAAAGGTTGATGCCCAATTATATAATAATTGAATTTATGAGTAAAGTTTCAGTTAAACCTATAACTTCTCACGGTTGTTCATAGTTAATTAGCGAACGCAGTTGGTTTCCTCTTAGCATCACGACCTTCCTATACGACGTTGATTTCTAGCATTCGTTCATATGAGCAAAAAACTCAAGGTGTCAGAGGAGCCTAGTGGATTATGTCGTAGATAACAAATGACATTCAACGTCTGGTGCAGTTGAAATGTCATTTGAAGATAATCAATCAATTTTACTGGTCGGTTGTTTACTCTGCTCAAAGCATTAATAAACATGACATATCAATATAATGGTGACTGATAATGGTTATAGTTTTCACTGTCACACTGTAATGTGTCATTGATGGCTCAATATGCAATAACATGCTTTATTATAATACAACGCACGCGCGCACGCACGCACGCACGCACGCACACACACACTGAAATGTATTTATGTAACTAATTTGACCGTAAATGTAACGCGTGGAACTGAAATGTATTTATGTAACTAATTTCACTGTTACTGTAACGTTTGAAGCTGAAATGTGATTATGTAACTTATTTCATTGTTAATGTAACGTTTGAAATTGAAATGTATTTATGTAACTTATTTGACCGTAAACGTAACACGTGGAACTGAAATGAATTTATGTAACTAATTTCACTGTTAATGTAACGTTTGAAACTGAAATGTATTTATGTAACTAATTTGACCGTAAATGTAACGCGTGGAACTGAGTTGTAGTTATGTAACTAATTTGATCGTAAATTTTACGATTGAAACTTAAATGTATTTATGTTACTAATTGATCGTTAATGTAACGTTTGAAACTGAAATGTATTTATGTAACTAATTTGATCGTTAATGTGACTCTTGGATCTGAATTGTATTTATGGAACTAAATAAATTTGACCGTAAATGTAACGTTTGAAACTGAAATTTAATTATGAATTTGACCGCAAATGTAACACTTGAAACTGAATTGTATTTGTGCAACTAATTTGACCATTAATGCAACGCTCGAAAAACTTAATGTATTTAGTTTTGTATATAATTATGTAGCTACAATCATCGTAAATAATATATGATCGTAAATGTTACTGTTGAAACGGAAGCATATTTGTGTAATTTCCATCATTAGTGTAACTGTCAGTGTCAAAAAAATTACACTCAATTATATAGAATGTTTTCATTACCGACTTAAGATAAAATCGCTCTTATAACATATAAATGCAACCTTCAACCAGTACTGTGACAAAGCCTTAGTCACCCAGACCATGCGACCGCGATGCAACCTCTAGGCGACTGATCGACTGGCGACCGCTTAGGCCAGTGCGACCACCCCTGTCCATATTAGGAATAAGGGTATAGTCGCCGATCAATCAGTGATAGGCTTTGCAACTTGTAAGTGATTGAAAGGCTACTTTTATTATAACTGTTCACCATAGATACGGCGATAGGTTTGCAACTAGTTGAGATCGATTAGTGACTAGTCAGCGAATCTTCGTAATTTATGTGTTTGCTTGCTTGCTTGTTTGTTCGTTTGTTTGTTTTTTGTTTTTGTTTGTTTGTTTGTTTGTTTGTTTGTTTTTGTTTGTTTGTTTGTTTGTTTGTTTGTTTGTTTGCTTGCTTGCTTGCTTGTTTGCTTGTTTGTTTGTTTGTTTGTTTGTTTTTTTATTGGTTTGTTTATTTGTTTTGTTTACCTTTTTTTGGTTGAATTTGCAACTTATCTGTAGCGAAACAGGGAAGGAACGAGAAGGTCGTGGAATGATGCAACAGAAAGGATCACAAATTAGAACTAGTTAATGTAAAACTGAAACGCTTTGAAGGAGATAAAAATGTTGGTTATTGTCTAAAAGCAATATATTCTTCTCGCACGCACTGAAAAAATGTATTAGTTATAAAATCAATCGGATTGTCTTTTGTCATTTGATTTTTGTGTTATTGTCTAGATTCGACTCAGTAAACATGATAAACATTACAATAGCAATCAAATAAGCGTATTTCATTACACGATACAGGTATATGTGGAACGAGATTCTACTTAATCGATATACAATATATATCATTGGCATTCTAATAGCAAAGGTACATGTATTCCACATTTTGATGCAAATTTGACACCTTTTTTTGTTTGGTGTTCAATTTGTTGATGTGATGAGATTGAATTAGAATTGACATAAAGAGATAAACAGTAAACTTATATAAAATACCACCAAAAGAGGAAATCCAATCGTCATTAGAATAATATTCTATTTTCGTCATTCATTTGAATTGTCGTTTAAGAGTTAAACAGACTCCGCGGTTTCAGCTTTCCATGCGACCCAAACGCACACAAGCAATTTGGTTGTCTCTAAAATAAATTTGTTTGAAATGACTTGTGGTGTATAATGCGACTTTCGTATATAACGTTTATGTGGATGTCAATGTTAAACAATCTGAAACACTTTCAGAACTTGTTATATACAATGGCTACATCTAGTTGTAGGTCTATCGATTCCTTTTGTTCTCTTCGCTATATTTATTCGTGTTTTCTGAAGCAATGCATGACCAACATGCTCACTGTTAAATCAGTTATTTTGTTTGACACCAGTTTATGACGTGATGATCTTTGTTCGGTTCACTGCGCAGAATATTCAATTCATTATATTTATATTTACAATGTAATCTCTCTCTATATAAACCATAGGGATTTGTTGACGTTTATTTTAGTATATTTACATTTACAATGTAATCACTCTATATAAACCATAGAGATTTGTTGACGTTTATTTTAGTATATTTACATTTACAAAGTAATCACTCTATATAAACCATAGAGATTTGTTGACGTTTATTTTAGTATATTTACAGTTATCTTCCAAATTAGGTTAGTGAAGATTACATCAAATCAATACACAAACTACAGTTTGTACGGATCTACAAAAAACTAAAATCCTACTTCTTCTTTGTAATGTACATGTATGAGATCAGATTTAGAGAAATTCGTTAACTTACTATAATCTTCAAATGATCGATTGTTGTCTGATATGTCTAATAATATGGGCAAGTTCATAGTCACACTGAAATAGGCCCCTATGCCTCATAACGAAAAGTCATGTGCTTATTGCTTGTTTGAAGATGGATTGTCTCCTTAAAATACAGAAGATACCCAAATAATGCCTCTTCAAACATAACAAATATTGGCGGAATGTTGGATCAAATAAATGCTGGTTAAGGGTAAGTGAGTTGCCTTGATGTGTCAAGATTTGTCATAAAATGATATGTTAAACGTTTGCAATGCTTGACGTTCAGCTTTAAGAGAGTAGCACAACAGCTGGATGACTCTGCCAAAGAATAATGAAACCAGATTGTTTCTATACATATGTGATGGGTAGGCATTCCAGTGGACATCAAAACAAAGAATTGATATTAAACTGGCATACAACTAAAGAAACATTAAACGTCTATCTGTTTTGGCCTAGTGGTTTAAGTCGCCGACTTGTAATCATAAGAGCCTTTCACCTCCTAGTTCTATTCCCGTCAGGGGCGTGCTAGTGCGAGAAAGTTGCCAGTAACTTGCCGTAGGTCGGTGGTTTACTCCGGGTACTCCGGTTTCCTCCACAAGTAAAACTGGCACGTCCGTAAATGACC
>JAUMGZ010071125.1:0-18400 GCA_032359645.1 Pododesmus macrochisma | reverse complement strand
CAGTTATAGGTCGCACCACCAACATTATATATACACCTGTCAGTTATAGGTCGCACCACCAACAGTATATATACACCTGTCAGTTATAGGTCGCACAACCAACAGTATATATACACATGTCAGTTATAAGTCCGCCACCACATTATATATACACCTGTCAGATATAGGTCGCACCACTAGCATTTTATATGCACTGTCAGTTATAGGTCCGCCACCAACATTATATAAACACCTGTCAGATATAGGTCGCACCACCAGCAGTATATATACACTGTCAGATATCGGTCGCACCACCAACATTTTATATACACCTGTCAGTTATAGGTCGCACCAACAGCAGTATATATACACTGTCAGTTATAGGTCCGTCACCAACATTATATATGCGCCTGTCAGATATAGGTCGCACCACCAGCAGCATATATACACTGTCAGATATAGGTCGCACCACCAACATTTTATATACACCTGTCAGTTATAGGTCGCACAACCAACATTATATATACACCTGTCTGTTATAGGGTTGTACCACCAACATTATATATACAACTGTCTGTTATAGGTTGCACCACCAACTGTATATATACACCTGTCAGATATAGGTCGCACCAACAGTAATATATATACAGTCAGTTATAGTTTGCACTGCCAACATTATGTATACACCTGTCATATATAGGTCGCACCATCAACAAAATATATACACTTTTCAGTTATAGGTCGCACCACCACAGTACATATATACACCTAACAGATATAAGATACAATGAAAATGGTCCTTTCAGTTCAAATGTTGTGGAAAATTTATTTTGTGAACTTTGAAAACAGTTTTTAATTACCTTTGTTAAATTTCCTCTGCATATAAAAGATTAAAATTTAACTTCTGCAATATCTATGAAATAACCAGACGAAAAATACCTATTAAAACCTGCAATAAGTTTATAAACACAAATTTGGCAACCAAAAATAGATAAAGAATACAAATTATCTTTAATGGCGTTTGTTCTGTAGATCCTATTTCTTCTTGTTTTTTTACTAAATGTTTAATCTTCCAAAGCTTTATGAACAGTTGTAAAATTGTTCATTTAGACTTGGAAGTTTTATTACCTAGACAACCTCAGAGTTAATTGACATTTAGATACATCTTGCCATTGTGTGCTCTTTTCATGAAATTTCAAAGCACCTATCACAGACCAACTGTAGTTTTTTCTATTTTTCTTTGAAAATCAAACTTAACCAGTGACAAAAACATGGCAAAACAAATCTACAGAAGCATAATCATCTTACTATACATCCTAACGACTTATGGATGAGTAAGAATGGGAAAGTCAAAATGAATAATCTTTAGAGATCATTACACGGTAATTTACTCCATATTAAAATATTTAATTGATGTTTGCTGATGGACAAACATAACTAAAACTATCTAGATCCTACAGAGAAACCAGTCAGCTATCCTCATTGAGGAGGGGCAGGGGGTATATTAGATAGTCTCTAATGAAGTGTAAAGCCTCTATTTCACATACATTTTTAATTGATATTTGGTGATGGACAACAGATCTAATCCTCATCATTAACTTAAAGACAATTTTGCTATATTTATCTTGTCATCTAGTGCGAAACTAATATTTATGTTCAATGAAGCATTAAGAATGTATTTACAGTCCAACAGTTCTATATGTTTACAATATTTGTTGACAGAGTGCCGCTGATTATATAAAAACAAAGACGAGGGTGGGCAGAGGTGGAAAAAAAACACAATTTCCACTGAAGCGTTTTTTAAGAGAAGCTTTTCCAGCTCATTGTTGATTCTAACCACTTTTACAGGTTCCTTGGTGTCATGATAGGTCAGTAAAGATGGACAAGATCCAATCAACACACATAAATCCCCCTGTGATGAAATAACAATAAAATTATCTACCCAGAAATGACTTATTAATAACTGTTGCTAACCTAATAAATAGGAGTGAATTATCACCCCTTAATGGAACTCTTTAAAGTCTTAATTGATTTACCAAAAATCTCCCAATCTCTGCAGTCATTTGCGCCATCACTTGCAGACTATAACTCAACCTTTGCAGTGACAACAGAATGCCATAAAATTAAAATCCTTGATATACTTAGAGACTATATTCCACCATTAAAAAGCTTGATTTGGCAATGGGGCTCTTAAAAATGTCATACATGGAGAAACGCAATTTGTGAATAATGGCAATTACATGCTCGACTTGTAATGGCTGCTTGATAAGCAACAAACAAAGTCATAAATGAAGGTTTGGTCCGTAGACCAATCATTCCATCATCAGATACATTACTGGAAAACATTGATGCATAATCTGCCTAACCCAAACCACGGCTGTTGAGATGCTCACACCAAAGTTTTACAGACATTTTTTTTGCCAACTTTTTGCTGTCTTTTCACGGTAATTTTCCTATGGTATGCCATTATGGATCCTCACAGAGTTCTCCTGATGTTGCTTCTGTTTTCTTTTGCTTTATTGCGTGCATGTGCATTTGATTGCAACTCTATCGGTGCGAGGTATCGATTGTTTGAAAATTGCAAAGTCTTTGTCTTCAAAACATTGAATATACATCTGTATATTTCTCACATCCTCCAAACCCCCGATAAAAAAACTTGCGTGTATATCAAACATGTGCTACAAAACATATCACATGAGACTATCTGGCATGGTGAGATATATCAACTCCTTTTTTAAAACAAATTACAAAAACTTGCCTTGTCTTACACTCTTACTTTCATCATGGATAATAATCATTTTCATTTACCAGTAAAGATATAACTATAGGTTGTTTTTTTTCTTCACTTGTGTCAGTAAAACTTCACTTAGAAGGATATATAGACACATATAACCCTTTCTCCGTCTTACAACCAATCAGCCTCTGGTAGATTATTTAAAAACATTAAAAAAAAAAACCAGCAACTTAAGATATTAACTGGAAACATACACAAATGTACTCAATAGTTAATAAGGGAAACAGTTTACACAACATTGTACATAAATTTATGCTTCTATTCATTAGGCATGGATAACTGGTCCTAAGGATTGTTCCCAGTGACTTCAATTTATTTCCTTTTCTGCTTCTGCTAAATGTTTTGATGCGGCTATTGTTGGTTTGTCAATGTATCTCGTTCTGTTGATTCAACTCATCCTGTTTTTGACATCTTTTCTGTTATCCATAACATCATATGTCTGGGTTATTCAAATAAATTAAAACAAGCATGCTTTACAAAATAAATTGTTTTATTACAGCAATTTTAAATATCCAGTGCAACAGCTAGAACAATAAAATATTGCAGAAATATTTTAGCAAAAGTTGTATTCTACCTTTTATTTTCTTTGATGATGATACACATTCAAATGTTTACCATCAAGTATTCTGGCTTGAACCTGTTTTGAATAGTTTTTCACACTAACAAGATTACTAGAAAAAGACATTTACAAATAATCAAAGCCATAAAAATATCAATAATTAATCGAAGCAGAAAAGAAAATAACATTCAACCTTTTTTAGCAAACAAGCATCAAAAATCAACAGAATCAGTGAAAAATTAAGGTACAAGTTTGTAAAAAAAAAAAAAGGAATTAACACCCCAGATAAGACTCGATCACCAGAACCTTGTGTTGATTAGACATTCACTGATATATGTTATATCAGAACACCAGCACTGATAATCCATCCTATATACCCAACCTTCTATAGATCTTTACAGATAATCTACGACTTGTATTTCTAAGGTAATCTCAAGAATTTTATTGGTCTTCTGAGATATCATGATCGCCTTAACGGAACTGGAGAAATCACAGAAACTCAATGCTTGGCAAATTTTTTCAGATACGAAAAACATCAGTTTAAATAAGTACGCAAACACCACACGAATAGTTCATGTGTACTCACCAATAGCAAGATATTTGTGGTATATCAAGAAATATTTATATTTTTACTCTCAAGTCATCTTGACCCACAAAACAATTTTATCATGATCCTGAAATAACATTAATGTCAGTGGCCTTCTATTTTACACAGCATAACACCAAATGTTTTTCTCCAAACTAAAGCAGAAACAAGGAAGACAAAATTAGAACAGTACACGTTTTTCTACATTCTACAAATGTAAGTTTAAGGTTTACAGATTTTAATGATAACAAAACAAGATAAAAACAAATTACAGAATATACTCCTCTTACAGAGATGGGTAATTACACCGCCCTGTTACAGAGACAAGATACAGAAACATGACACTCCAACACCACACAAATTACCACAAAAACACCCTCCTTATTTAACCAATGACGTTTTTTTCTTTATTACATTTACTATTTGGTGCACTTTAAGAATTCTGGGTCACATTGACGCTTGTAGAAAGTGTTAATTCAAATCAAGAGTACATGTGATTAAATTAAACCCATAATGTTTTATCTCAACTAGACTTCTTCCATGAAAAGGACTTGATTCATAACTGAAACTCAGTTTACCTTGTCAACAAACTTCACAATTAAGCCCTAAAAATCAGGTAAATCCTCTAAGACTATTGACAATAATCAGGCATGTTTTTAAAAAACTATTTACATGTCACTGCTCCTCAAATACACTGCATAGATGGAATTGAGATTTAGGGTGTAAAGCCCAAACTTTTGAAGTCTTCTATAGAGTTTTGGTGTACTTGGTCAGTGCTATTTTGCATATATCATAAGTAGTATTGGCGCTTTTTTCCAACCGGAATTGTCTTGTGTTAACAAATTTTGGGGATTTTTATTACATAATGTGTATTGATATGTTTACACACATGTATACAGCATTTATAGCCTCATAATAAATGCCCTTTTTCATTCATTCTTTTGTTTGTTCAATTATTTAACACATTAGACAAACTAGCTTCGATCCCCCCTGGCTACGGTTTAATCTCATTTATACATCAGACGGGCCCCTGCACATAATTCTCTGATATTACAGTTAAATTAGTGATTTTACAAGGCCAAAAGTACAGGAATATATTGTAGGCTTTTTTTATCAAGTCAAACCTAAAAACATTGAGGTCTTTCAAGCCTGTAGTTTGAGCTATTGTGCTGAATCAAATACAGAAAATCCTGATAAGAATATATCGAATTAACCAAGACTCATTAACCAAAATACCAACAAAAAAAAGATTAAAGTACAGACATAGAAAAAGTACACATGAACTTGATGGGAAACATGCAAGAAAATGTGCAAATCTACTATCGGTGTTACTCTAGCGATATAAACAGACATCAAGGCAAGCAGAACGACACATTGCATGAACATTTACAGCCATTCTTTAAAGCATTTAAGGAGAATTTGAAGATTTTCTGTCAAGATTTGCCATTGGTTACGTATTTAGAACAATAAGTAAGTGTTAAATGCACAAGAAAAACATAAACGTATCCAACTTCAAAGATCTGAGATCCATGAGAGTCTATGTAATGCACTGCAAGTGTTGTGGCCTCGATAGTGATATGTAATGGTTTCGACTTTTACTGAGAACGACCAAAAATCTGCATGCAATGCATACCATTTAACTTTTGTCTTCTGAGCCTGACTGACTACCAAAAAATCACAGACATAAATAAGATTGTAGGGATTGATATAGTTTGAGATATCAAATGAAGCTAATATCAACTTGTCATCAGGCAAAGTTTGTTTGAAATTCACAAATCGCAATGTAGCAAGGTAACACTTGTTTGTTTATTTTTATAGGTTTTAACGCCCCTTCCAGAATCTTTCACACGTTTTCCTATCAATAATTTCTTATCAATAAGGAAGGACTCAGCAATTCTATACTGTATTTATCTTTGATCAAAGAAAAGCTTTGAAAAACAACCAAACGATTTCTATAGTATACCCTTTAGTAAACAAATAATAATGCAAAAATAGATTTAATTTGAATCATAAATGCTCAAATAAAATCCACAATGCATTCAGTTAAATTCAACCGTTAGGTCAGTGTTTGTATGAAATCAGCACACATTCTTGTCCAGAAGAAACTTCAAACAATCTAAATGGTTCCAAGTCAAAGCTTTTTTCTGACAAGTCTCCCACCTCTGTTTCTAAATGTTTAAACATTTTGGTGACAAAGATCTTTACTTTAAACACTTTGGTGACAATGATCTGTACAATAAATACTGATAATGCAAACAACAGGAAAGGTCTTCCCCAGTTTCCTGATCTAATCTTCTTACAAACAAATTTTTATAAACAATGGCTAGCCACCACTTTCGGTTATTTAACTGTCCATTCAGCTCAATGTTAGTATGGATGACCAGCTCGCCACAATAAGCGGTCCTTCATTAAAATATATTTTCGTTAAGAAAAGAGTATTTGTTTGTTTTTTTCCCGAACAAACCATTATTTGTGGGAGTGGTTTATCTCAAATGTCAATGAACTCAACAAGTCTGAAAATGCATTTTTTATCAATGTTTTATTGGAATGAATGCAATTCTTAAATGAAAATTAATTGGAATCTTGTGTGCCAAGTGCGCAAGGATGTCACGAAAAAACAAATCCATTTCAATTAATAGGCCAAACTCATTGTCAATTACAACACTCTATCGGAAATTAAGTTTCTGTAGCTTCCAATAAAATGAGACAAGATTTAAAAATATCTACAAGACTCATAAATAAACGGGGTATCTGAGACTTTATCTGAGAACCAGTGTTTATCTTATCCACAGGCAAACAACCTATAATCATTAAAACAATATAAAAAGTCCCTCTAGAACATCAAGTTATTTAGTGTTATTTAGAGCATTTCTTATCACGGTGAAAAATGTCACTGATGAAATCGCAATGTACCTTAAAAATTTATGTTCACATATTGAAACTAGAAAAAGATTAACACAAAATTTTGATCTACTCTGCATCTTAATTAAAACATTATAGCAAGGGGCCCTTAAACAAACAGACAACAACTGTACTTGGAAGAAAAGTGAAGCTAGTTTGTCAATAATTAATGTAAGACTATTATGTTGTGTTGATAAATGAGCATTTTTATTTTTCATAAAATGCCATAAAACTAGTATACATAATATTTACAAAATATATAATAAATGACATAACAATAATTGACAAATCTAACCATTTCAACAGTATAGCTCAGGCCAAAAAAATACTGTGTTTCAGCCAAAGGAAAGGATTAAAATATTCAAAATGGTTGTAAAATATGTAAAAATTTCAAAAAAGAAAAGTCAGCATGTTCAAAACATTATCCATATGTATTAGTATTTCATTGTGTGACAGACTGTATACTTCCATTCCACAATGTTTTATCAGTTTATTGTCAGTCTACCACCTAACTTCATTTCAAATAAATCTTATTTCTACAATTTTAAAATGCCCTTTATTAAAACATCATTACTAAAGATACCCTAGCTGTCACAGAACTTCACAGAAGAATTCAAATATAATCATATTTGATCAATATCTATGACAAACTAAAACTCCATCAAAACATATTGCAGTCTTTCTGTCTACTTCTCTACCTTATAACAGCTAATCAAGACCAATATGTCCGTCATAGTGTCTCAATCTACCAATTTTTTCCTTTCAGTCTTCAGAAGAGCACATGACCCAGGGCTGCTCCAAGCTAATTTACACATTACATGTTTATCAGAACAAGACTTATTTACCAGCGAGATCAAATTATCTCCCCTGGAACTCAGGCTGTGTTCCACCATGTTTTAATCCTAATTTAATTTGCCCAGCATCAATAAATAAACATATCTACCAAGAAGACAAAACCATAAGAAATCTCCACAGTCATAAGATAAATACCATGAAGCTGTGCATGTACAGTTACATAAAACCACAGTCAACGGAACACTGGGAAAATATATCTCAACACAGGTCTGATTTGAGCATTCCTGTAGGCATCGACTACCGAGACAGGATGTGTTAGAATTACAAGATTGATGAATTGTAACATAAACAGAGATTATCTGTTACTAAAACATGTTAAGATACAAAGTAGGGCATTGATTGAACTGTGTGATATTGTCCTCTTATCATGCTTGTTCACAAATACATATCTGTAATCCACTCCAACATAATCTTACTGTCTCTCACATTCTTCGTGATTTAACCCAAACAACTTTACATGATAGAAAGCAAATAAAAAACAAGAAAGGTATAAGGTGACAAAATTAGAAATAACATTTATGAACTTTGATTTGACCCAATTACCTCCCTTTTCAGAAATCATTATTATGCAATAATCATTGTATGACATGATGATAGTACCAAGCACTATTATGAAGGATACATGAAATAACTGGAAATGAAGAAAATCTGTACAAACATGACCAATAATGGAGAAGATGGTTTTTTCTTCATAAAAATACAAAACAAGGGGAGATTACTCCAATTAGTACAGGAGTAAAACTTGGTGCGAAAACTCAATGGAAACTAGAGCAATGATGGACATTGATATTGACTTCTAACTAGTATAAGTTAAGTATTTGTTATTAAAGTATGCAATATTGAAGGAATGTTTCCAAAAAATATCCGTTTTCTGATTTTTGGGTTTGTTTTATTTCAATGAAGTAATTTGCCATTAATGATTCTATTTATAAAATTTCAATACCTCATCTTTTTTCCTTGACAGAAACAAAACCTTGGTTAATATACAATGAATTAAAGATCCAATTAAAAAATCGTAAATTTTGACAGATCTTCTATCGAGTATGGAGCTTCATTGTGCGAAATATAGATACCTCACTGAATCATATCCAATAAATCAATGTCACAAAAATTGATGGCAAAAACTAGTATAGATATTTTTGTTGACAATAAAAAGTAAGCACATACAAAATGATCCTTTAATGTGTGCAAGACTATCTTTTTCTATATTAAGATGTAATTTCCTCTCTCACTCCATTAAGATGGAATCACAGAAAAGACTGCCAATAAATTTGATATGTGTTGCATAATGTGTTTGATAATGCAGGGACAGGAAATTGTCTCCAAGGTAACAGATAGAGTCCAGGCATCAGTTTAATTAGGGATCGTTGGGTGACAATAGGCTCTATCTGTCTGACATCCCATGTTATCACTACTGTTCAACATCCGATAGTTTACGCTGGATCATTTTACCCAATTTATGTGGTAATTTTTCTGTCATCTGATCTACAAGTCTCAGTTTCATGACAGTTTACCTTGAAAATCAACCTCTAAAAATAAAGCTATCATCACTCATCACTCAGGCATTGATTGACGAGTAATTTGGACATTAGAGAGTTCCATTAATGGGAGATAACTGAAGATAAAAAATTTTGAGGATTGTGGAACATTAAGCTGGAAGGATGTCCCTTAAATGAAAATCTTATCATTACAAAATTGTCTCGAAACTCGGAGTAGACAATTTGAGAAAATGAATCACAATGCCTTAACAGGAAATGTTTCCAATTAAGAAAAAAAATCCAAGGCATTTCAAAACAAGACAATATTAACTCAAATGAATCACCAGGTTTTTTCTGTGCCTTATAACATAAATGATTCCACTTAAGAAATCAATCAAAAAGATTTTCAAAACAATAAGCAACTGTGACAGGACATTTCAGTGATGTAAATTCAAAAAAATTACTAATTTACACAATTAACAGTAGCAATTTATGTTATTATTGTCTATCTCATTCTGTGTTTACCTGATGTTATAACAATTATCATTGATAATACAGATATTGTCAACTCAATGTTGTCTCAATGTTGTCTCTGATTCATGCAAAAAATTCAAGCAATCCAGTATCTTTTTGCTGCAATTTCTTCCCGTTTTCATTTGTGTTTGGTGATTTGTTTTTATTTTTTATACATTCTGTTTTCGAGTCACAGGCCTATTGTAAACCAAAATCATTAAATATCTAATTACCAATAATATGTTATATTGCTATCTTTGTAACTGTGTCCATATTTCAACAAAACTTTTAGAGAATATAATACATACAGTGTTTTACCTACACATACTTGACACCATCAATAATTAACTTATTCTTATTTCTTCGACTGATTTTCTAATTCAAATAATCATAATTAAGATAAGCAATTGAAGCAATTAGGAATCAAACATAGATCTTTTCATCAACCCAATATATATTAATTAGTAAATTAACATTTTACTTTTCAGTTTGTTTATACATGTACTCCCATTAAAACACATGTATGTATGTCGTGTTGCACGAGTGCTGTCTGTCAAGTTTTATATCCCCGGCATAATGGTCCACCTAATGCACGAGTTTTCAAAGACATAAAATATCACACCATGTTTGATAAATACAATCAAAAGGACATAGCTTTCACACTTTCGGTAATAAAATTCATCGCAGCTTTTACACAAACACGTAACATGAAAGAGTCTGCAATTATAAAGTGCATGTGAGAAATCCAATGCATTTAAATGCATGTAAATTTGACACAATTTGACTGTCGGACCACCTAGACTGATGCATGATGGGAGAATATACAGCTGGTGGAATGTACAATGCATGTAAGGAAATCAAATAATGATCTGAAACATCATCCAGGAATCATAATGTTATATAGGCCGTCATGTTAAGCATGTGCACTTTACATTGCAATAATAACGGCCGACTGCAGTGTTAATGGCGATAGTTCTCAGCCTACTGAGTTAGTAGTCACAACAAATCATAAAATTACAAAAAAATACCACAACCTTCTTTCATGAAATATAAAGATCATACAATGCACATGCACTTTTTATCATCAGTTATCTCCCTTTAGACTTGAGTTATACTCATGAATGCCTGTCGTCCTGTGTGTTCATTCTCTGTAAATAACAAGCTGTCGTGCGATGCATGTGCAGCATTCAAAGACCTAACAATAGAATGGGCAGATGTTTAACACTGTGAGGTTTTATTTCAGGTGTGAGGCATTCTGACATCATCTTTTTCTATTCTTTTTTTACCATCAAAGAACTGGTAATTAAAAACAACGGTCATGAAATGTGCATGTTGAGAAATGTTCTTGTCATGAAATGCATGTGCATTTCCCAAGAGTGTACGAAAATATAAATTAGGTATCATGAATGAACCATGTCTATAAATCCCTGCCAAAAGTCATTATCGGAAAAGTGAATGACACCCTTACCTTGCCATCAACACTATCAATGCAACAAATTGTGCATCTGCTTCACACACAAATCGTGCAACATTCTACGCATGATATATTGAAGTCTTGTCATGTATAAATTTATTTGTCACCTGCACATGTACACTGTATGTGAAAAACATGCACCGAAAACCTGTCCATAATCATAACCATGCTATGTAACTTCGACAAATTGCTGTCGTAAAGCAAGCAAATTCTTGGAATGTACCATATGTCAACAGCTGAATTTTAAAGGGAAATAACTTTGACAAACTCAAATGAATATGCAGGTGATACATGTTTGGTGAGATTACAATTCAATTTCCTTGACATATGCAAAGGAGGTCAAATTTTACGTCTTTCCCTTTCATTAAAACTTCACCAGACAGAAAAAACTTCAAATATTTAAAATGTCAAACTTTTGGTTTGGCTAAATTGCCGAAACGTTGATAAATCTTTTTCGCAAGATCTTAGTGAGAAAAAAATCAATGAAATCACAGAATTACCTTACAAGCAGAAGATTTACTTTATATAAGCAATACTTACATTATTCTTGACCCCCATCAATTCTCAAGTCAACTTTAAATTCTCATTTTGCTTTGTGATTAGGCCATCAGCTTTAATTGTCTCTGTGGAGTATGTCCTTTTAATTTGTATTGACTGGCCATCTTGAAGTTTGAAACGATCTAAAACCAAATAAAAATTACGAACACTACCTACTAAAGTCACGGCAAAGTGGGAGTTACAACATGTTCTATATCTGGTAAATATTGGAAAGACATTTGGTAAGAAGAAGTAACAACAAATCTAATTATGCCTTGATGTATAAATTGTTATTTACTATGAGATAGCCTATTCTTGTTCTTACATAACTTAATGCTGTGGAGACAAAGCTAAAGAAACATTCCCAGGACTTTGATCTCACAGAGAAGCTTTTTTTGGTCAATCCTTGATTATATTACAAAGCCACACATAGCAGAATGTTTTTCCTCTATTTAGACCCATTTTACAATAATTGTTACCTTCATTCGTATACATTTGTTTAATTGGTAGGGTTCTACCACCAGGGAGCAAAACTATTATAAAGGGCAAAAATGGGTGGAATCGTGACATATGGCCGCAAACAAAACAAGAGCACTGCATAGCTGAGCATTATACACCCACAATTTAACGATATGAACATCTTAATATGATTCCCATCACAGTCGCCAAATCTTGAAAGATTCAGTCAAAAACTGTAGGACTTGTTGTGGTCACAAGAAAATCTCCACTGACAGACAGAAGGACAGACAGAAGGACAGACATCATGATAATATAATACTCTCTGCTTTTTGTGGGCGTATACAAAAATAGATGAACAACAACGACAGGGTGGGACTGTATCAGAAGTGTGAACAGGAATGGAAATTTAAGAATTTACGGAGAAAACTGAAAGAATTTGAGTATGTGCCATTGCCAGCTAGCTAAATAATGGTTGCATGCGTCCTTCCCAGTGGATGCAGCTGATATTTGTCAGAACTCACACCATTTACTTTTCTGATTTGGCAACTGTATTTAAGGATTATGAATAGTTGTAGTATGTGCATTCAATTTTTCTGTATTGGAGTTGTGACTTATCATATTCTAAGCCAATAATCACAGATTAAGAAACTAAAAATATTCACTATAATAATCAATTGAATTAAAATTGTCGGAGATTTAAAATTGGGTTTTTTAATGTATCTTATCATTTTATGCTTCTTAACGACAAATAATTGTTTCTTTTTATATAGAACAAGCACAAATTAAAATAAATTATTGGTCAGCACTTAAACTTTTGATATATTCTTTGGTTGCGGGGCGCCAGTCGGTAGGCATGGCAATCCACGTCTGATCCCCGATAATCCCTGCTAGTTCCTGGTCTGTAACACTTGACATTTCTGTCTGGATCAAATGTCAACTAATCGTCTTCTTTTTCTGATTCCTCTTTTGCCAACATCACTCTGATGGTAGATGTAGACTTTTTTTTGTATCTACGTGATGTGAAACTAAATTGAGTCAGGGAAATGTTTGACAGTAATGGGTTGCTGTGATATGCAAGGATGCTTCAACAGGATGTGGATCTTAGCCACTGAATTACACGTATACTTTTGTGTCAATATAAAAGGGGTTTATTTAAATTGTACAGACAGTTAAGTATTTCCTAAATTCCAGATTCACTGCTTTGTTTTCAAATGAGTCAACAATACACTGAATTACTATAGAAAATATACTACCTCAGATTATTGTCACCTTTAAATTACACAGGAAAGATATAAAAGTAGTTCATAGGTTTGTTTTTTTTAATGTTGGTTTCAAAAGACTTTTGTTTGTTTTTGGGTCAATATTAATTATGAAATCCAGCCTGCTGCAGTTGAATATTATTTTCATAGGGGTAGATTACCACTTTTTAAGGCTTGAATATTAGTTGTTGAAAAATTATACATAAACATCTTTTATGCTTTATGACTTTCCTATGATCAAATAAAAGTTAGTCATCTTATAGATATAAACTTGATAATGAATCAATTTCTCATGTGTCACTACTTTCAAGCTTGAATAACCAAACCAGAAAATTCACCCGCCACCCTTGGTGCCAAGTTACTGTGTCTGCATTTCTGTTAAGTATTGTTAATTCAACTGGCAATATTTACTCTAGAAGTACAGCATGTAAAGTCTATAATTAATTTCCTCCCATTGCATATCACACTTGTTCAACTTGCAAGAATGATGCATCATTTTAGGTGACGATTCTGAACCATCCCAAAATACATCATCCGATAACATCACTTATTTTGACTTCGAAAAAACAGAAACAAAGAAGAGGGGTTGTAGAAGCAGTCAGAGAAAACTTTCATTTAAACAGAAAAACTATGATTAACATGTTCTGTATAGGACGGCTGTAATTGATAAAACCTGATATACACAAAACTCAAAGTTAGTTTTTAAATGTGTAGTCTGCTACTAGAAGGCAATTTAATTTGAAAGACGCAAATGTAAGCAGACAATTCCATTCACTTACAATCTATGGTGGATCATATTTTACATCATTATCATACTTACCTAATTTAAAGATTTTGAGTTATTCTATACAATTATGTGCAGATTTATGTTCACGCTTCAGCGAGTGATTATACATTTATGATAATCTAATATGAAGCAATTCCCAGGCATGCATACAAACAGAATCGACTTCGTCACATTCTAACATAGTAAATGGTAGCATATTACATTGATATAAAAGTTGATACTACGGTTTGAAGTCTGAATCAAATATATCAGGGTTATTATTACATAACTCTTCAGTTCTTGTTTACACATTCCATGCATGCTCCCATAATTTGTCATATTAAGGTCACGACCTTGAATTTGCTACATCACAGTGTCACGACCCTTTTAGCATGCCCAACAAGTCATGCATGATTAACTGAGGCTCGAGTTACCATCGAAACTTTCATGTGTAAATCATATAATGTGACGATTTTGATAATGTTAAGATTGTGTTTTTAGAACCCTTTGTTCCGCAAAACAGGAGAAAAAACTTATATTTAGATCTGTTACACATAGTATGTATTGTTTTAAATCAAATCTCATTTCAAATTTAATCAAGCAAAATTTGTTGTAAACAGAAGTGAAACTGTTGAGATACAAATATACACTGTATAATGTACTTCATAAACCTGTACAATATATTGCACTTGTTTTCTCCAAATTGAAGTCTGGAAGACCAAGAAAAGAAGACAATCATCTTTATCAAAGGGAGTGACAGCCAAACATAGAGGCTAATAACAGAATTCAAAAAAAAAAAAAGTAGAAAAAAGCACAACAAATCTCAAAAATTATTTGAGAATTAAACTACCACTGTTTAACAGTAATTTGAAGATAAAACATTGTAATTATATTATGCACAGCAGCAAAAACATAAAACAATTGAAATCTAAGAATACATATCTTAAAAATTAGCTCTATAATATAAGACTGCCTACATTTATTAAGTTAAATTAACAGTTTTACTTTAGTATGTGAAGTTGGTTTTATTGTAAATTGGTGCTTATAGAATCGTAAAAACAAATATTGCCTATTTTCCACAAATAAAACACCTTATGAAATAAACAATTTCTAAATATATAACAATATATTTTACGTTAACATCACTGGAACAAGTTTTGCTTATCAATGTCTAATTACTAGTAGATTTTCATACATGGAGTTATCTCCACTTGATTTTAAAATCTTGATAAGAGTAATCCAAGGTAATACACACACCGTCAAGTGAAGTGTGCTGAGCAGACGGACAACCACAGAGCTTGCAAAACATTTTAACATAGATTAAAAAGTACCAAACAAACCCAGATTATTGAAAGTTCTGTGTAAAGAACACTCTTTACCTCTCACCTAGATCCAACAACTGATGTCTTACTTGATATTTAACACTTTAAAGTTTGTTATCTGTGAACTTTACATGCAATCATAGTTCTTATGACGACATTTGCATGTCCTAGAGAAGACATTATCATTACTGAAGAGAAGACACAATAATCAATATACTTTCACTATTTTTCTATGTAATGAAATTTATTAATGTCAAATATACTTACATCACAACATTTTTTTCACCAATGAAAATTTAATTTACTTGAAATTTCCACTAAAGAAACACAAATGAATGAAATTTAATGCCAATATGATTCATTTATTTGAAAAACAATGAAATTTTACCAAAATGAAATTTATTATCTTTTTTTTTTAAAAAATTGAATAAATTTTGTTCTTGTGCTAGCTAGTTTGCCTTGATATAAGATGTGTGTTTTATTAGCATTATAATAATATATACGCCTTATTATTTGTATAACTCTTTACATAGTAATTTGTTTTGTTCAAAACATATTTAAACAGCTACATAAAGTATAAATTGATCTTGCAAACTAGACTCTGATAACTTGGTAATTAATGAGCCTTAGTAATGTCCAATATGAATAGGTGAAATGATAGACAGGTATTTTATATACAGGTGTGAAATTAAGTTCTACACCTGGCACTTTTGGCGTAGATCATGTTTTAAAACAATTTATCATTTACAAATTTATCTTACATATGCAATAAATTTACTCCTTGCCCACTTAAAATCAACAAACCCAAATGTGATCTCAGTGGGTCTAACAGCAGGCTTGTGATACAGCTCTATCTGGTAAACACTGTCAGGGGAGGTAACTGATAATCCACCAACGATACAGCATGTCTTGTAAACATGTCAAAGGGAGATCATTCAATAAATTATTTCTTCTTTAAATATTGGTTTATCAATATATCAATATCTGTATGGTACAAGTCTGTGCAGTACAAACTATGTGCTAACTCATATTGTTCTTAATCTGTCATGCTGTTAGCAAATCTTACCTAACATTACTGTAACGACACTGCATGGTAATCTCCAATGACAAGAATATTTAAACAATTTTAAATTTCAAATCTTTTCAAATCATTGACCCCAAAGTTGCAATAAGACTCTTCTAAAAACAATGAATTGCATCAGCTATTGTCAAAATCCAGGGAAAAATGAATTAGCCATATAAAAAATGTTGAAAAAAAATTGCATTCTTAAATTATTTGCAATATATCCTTCATTAACATATACTTCTTAACTTACCGTACTTTCCAGATTATTAGCCGCTACTTTTTTTTATCACTGCGGCTTACATACAGATGCGACTTTTAATTTGGAAAATACAGTACTATTCAAAAAAAACTTCTTCAATTTTGTTGATAAACAATACCTCTTTCAATAATTTGATTGAATTGTAAAATGATATGGATGAAATTTCAAAATTGCTTGACTCTATTTCAACTTTTTCCTTCAATTTTCAGCAGCAAAAACTTTTGAAAGTAAAAACCACTGAATGAACCACCTAAACCAACTTAGCACATTCAAATTATATGAACATTAATCCATTCACCTGATTCTAAGTACAAATAAACTCATTAACCACACAAATATTATAAGTGAATTAATATTTTAATCAGAATTCTTTCTTAAGAAAAATTATCCAAATATGCATCTTTAGATAAACAACACATTTTAAGAACATCCAGAACAACACTATATTGCATGAAATAAAAGATTAAAAGCTTTTATCAAAGATCTCATTAGCATGAAATATTGAAATAATCTGGTTATAATTCAACGAGCACGGTTAATGATGTAATACAACAGCTATTACGTATCCTCCTTTTAGTATAAACCATATGTTGTTTGTCTGTTATTAGTGTGTTCCTTGTTATTCGTTATTAAATGAGATTACTTTGAGTGCGTGATTAAACCTTAACAAAAAGTAGTTATTTCATGAAATTTTAACAGTAACACATTTTGTTGGGTCAATAGCCAATATATATCAAACGATGCTAATTCATTGGTTAGATCTGGTGTGGAATCGGGGGTAAACAATTTAACGGCTATTCATTATTCAATATAAACAGTATTCCCCAATCTCAAGGTTACAAAACCAACTGCATTAGCATACTTTTAAAACGTGAATTCTTGAAGTGTTAAACAGCCTTTAACAGAAATTTCTTCAATATTCGTTTTGTCATTAAATCACCATATTTAAACATCATGCAACAAGTTTGACGTGAACAAACTTGACAGCCATGTAAAAACCATCTGTAACTTGAAGACAAATTCAAGACTTCCAGGAATTGGTTCCACAATAAAGTTATATAAATGTGTTAATGTTTTATACCAATGTGTTAAATCAGAACTGCAGAAGTCGAGTTTTTAATTCCATCATATTCCCACAAGAATTCACAAAGCTGAAAGTTGAGCTGATTCTGTCCCAGTCCATTTACCAATGTATACATCTTGCGGAATGCGTTAAGTGTTTTTAATTTGCACTAGATTTCTTCCATAAATGTGTTACTTTGTTTCTTAGATACATTTAAATTGTATCTTTTTCTCTCAAACCCAAAATGTCTCTAGAGTTTTGCAACGATTTTATGATGCATTGTTGGTATTGTATATAGTTGGTTCCTTATAGTAGTACAATGTTTTCATAGGACCAGGAATAAATTCAAGACTTCTAAAGAGTACACAGTTATAGTATAAGTGGACCCTTCTAAGGAATCCTTTGGGAGGTGCAGAGAAGCTTTGTTTGTCATAAATAAAAACACTTAATACTTATTTAAGTCGAAAAAGGGCATTTATTAATGCCGAATGTAAATGGATAATATATTCCATACATAAAACTACATAAAC